>QHHG01000182.1:0-55689 GCA_004367055.1 Fusarium sp. NRRL 66335
ATCTTTATGTTAATAAGTATATAAAATAAATAGTTTAATTTACCTTAAAGAAATTAACTTTAAATTATAAAAGTATTTTCTAAGAGTTCTTTTTAATATATAATTAAGGTCTTTATTACTATAGAGAAGTTAATTCTTATTTACTAGCGACCTGAACGTCCGCGGTGTTCAGGCACCCTTGCAGTTTGTGCTGACGCCAGGTCAATACCCTCTCTCATAAGCTTCTGTCTTGTACTGTTAGGATGCTTCTGCCCCATGAATCCATCAACTAATGCTGCACCAAGAGCAGCAGTAGCCACCTTGGCGCCTTTCGGTCCTAGCCAGGGTCCAGATTCCTTTCCGGACTTCATTGCTGCCTGGGCGCCGGCAGTAAATGCAGTACGTGCGCCAGCCTGAACCATGGGGTTTTGCCACCATGCGGCCTTGTTCTTAGTAGAAGCTGGCATTGAGCTTCGGCGCCCAGATGGAGCGTCTCGACCTTTTTGGGTAATCGGCGGGCGACCACGAACTGGAGACTGCGCGGGGTTTCTTCCACGCCGGTCTCTTCCTTGGGAACGTGGCCTGCGTCGACTACCAGCAGCTGCAGCACCTGCCGCTCCTGCTCCTGCTGCGGCCGCACCTGTTGCGTAATGATCGTTCTCGGAGTCTGATTCAGAATCCGAGTATCGCGACCTCCTACCTCGTCCATGTGAGCGTGAACGTGCAGCTGGCGGAACTGACCTTCCGTGGCGACGTGGTGGAGAGTCCGAGTCTGGTGCCCAATTGCGCGACCGACGACTATCTCGAGGCCCATCCGGATCACCGCGTCGGGGTGGTCCTCGAGCATATGGATCACGATCATAAGGATACGATGATGGAACATCGTCATCATATCGATAATCTCTTTCTGGGCGTCCTCCTCGTTTACTACGACTCGGGAATTCGCGCTCTCTTCCTGATTTTGGCTCTCTTGAAGACTGACGATACTCGCGCTCAGGACGGCTGGACTCATGATCAGGCCGAGCGGACCGGGCTTTAAGGCGAGGTGAATCTGGTGGAGGGCCAAATGGGGGAGGACTAAGATTTCGTGATCTTCGATCTGGTCCGGCACTACGACCACGACGTTCCGGCTCGTATCTATGAGGCCTATAACGAGTATCGGGTTCACGATCATCTGTCATAGACTCATCGCGTCGGCCCGGTCTTCCTGGGCTTCGTGGGCGGCGGCCTCTTTCAGACTTATAACGGCGGGGTGGTGATCCAGACGTCGCATCGGTCGCTGGTTCCCTTCGAACCCTGCGGGGTGGTGCTGCATCTCTCTCGTCATAAGGGTTATAAGGTCTCCCTGGCTCGGGAGCTACAAAGTCGTCATCGTAACGGTATGGACGAGATTGTTGCCTAGGCTGATGATAGTAGGCCATGGGTGTAGCAACTGTGTAGATTGGGAAAAGTAGGAAGTTTGAGGATATGGATGAAACTCCAGACAGTGGTGTCGCCCAGCTATTTGAGCGTTTGCAGTTGTTGTCTAGAAAAGAAGTGTATAAACCGGATTGGGTAAATAGCCAGCAGCGATCAGTTACACAAGTAGATAGGCAAATGAATCAATGGTGGGGGAACGAGTTAACAAGAGAAAGCGGTGGGAATAAATCCTTCTTTATGTAAAAAGGCATCTGCACGAAAAGGACAGGACGTAATGCGACAGGTGACAGGCGGTAAAGAAACAGACCATAGAGTTAGGTAGTAGGTTATTATTGCCGGCAGGGGACGTGACCTACCTACTAAGGCATGAGAAGTAAGGATGTCACAGCATCCGATGCAGAGGAAGCCCCCGGATATGGCACTAATGGTCGGGTGCAGTACTGGGTGAGACTGCCTACCTTGGTGGCGGCCCTCGTCATTCATCAAGCACAAAAGATATAATACCCTGCATATATCTTTAGACTATAGAGTTACAGTACAGTTCAGTTCACCAAATCACCAAACCAAGGCCAAAAGAATGGCGTAGAGCTGCATTTCCGGGGGGGAATACCAGCCATCCAGCCCTCAGTTTGACAAGTTTCGTGGGGAACCGACGTGGAATTTGTCTAGACCCTGCATACTCGACGTCATAAGACCAAATGGCTCAGCTGATTGACGTCACAACCTCGATTCTGATTGATTCTTGACCCGAAACCCGAAAAATGGTGGACAACTGTTTGAGGGTAGAAAGGGAATCTCCCACTTTTCGTTGTAGGTATTCAGCGAATGTTATATGGAAACGTGTGCTGTACGACCAGGATGATAGAAGGATTTCCACCGGCCTCCGTTTGTTGTCAGCCTACTGACAGTGGTCTCTGGACTACCAATCCGGTCGTAGTAATCCGACGATGAGGGGGGAAACCATGATTCGAATAAATTTCGCATATACCATTCATTATATGACACTTTCCCGCACAAGCGCTAAGTACCTAGGTATGGGTTACACAAATCTACTAAGCATTCTGGCATGGCTCGCCAGGTTTGAAAGGCAGCTTTGTCTTTGACTGTCACAGCAATGAACCCAACAAGAAGGGATATATGTCCCTCTCGACTCGTACATTCTACAACACAGCTCCAGTGAATTGACACTAAAATGATCGCAGCTTGATGGACCGGGATTGCTTGTCGCATCGGAGGTTTTGTCTCAGCCGATCCTATTTAAACTCACGTCGACACGCAGAGACAAGGGTTCATCCATGCCATCACATTGCATGATTAAACCTGGGGTGACAGTGGCCTGTGGACGACATGCATCCTCCGTCCAAACTGTGGTGCAGTGCCATTCGTTAGACGCCTTGTCTTACTTGTCGGTAACTGACCATCAAGCCTCGGGAGGACAAAGCTGGAACTCACATATTCCGTACACAGACCAAAAGGAAAAAGAGAAGAAGACAATGGCGGTGAGTACTGCTGGCTGACAGTCGTCACTTTGGCGACTAACATCAGCATCAAAACAAAGCTCTGGAGTTCAGAGGTCCCTAAAAGGCCTGCCGACTAAGACTAAAGACCTGCATTTCCTCCCTTAGTACCTTGGATAGGCAGTTACGTGCCTTGAGCTATTACCGGTAATCAAGTGTTTGTTTTGGTCTGGGAATCCGGAAAGACGGTTAATACCAAGTGCCGGGAGGCCGGCAGTGAGTAAGTGAAACTGGGCTATCAGTCCCATCCCATGGTGCCTCGGGTTCAGTAGTTCATGTTGTACAACGAGAAGGGCGGCTCTGAAAGAGCTACCTTTGGGATGCAAAGGTGTGCGCACACGTTTTGTACTCTGCTTTTGGTTTGAGCCTGGGGGTGCTTTGTCCATCCTTGTTCCTTTCGGCTTGAGTAACCGTCGAGCGAGGTGCTATAGGCAGGCAGCATTTGTTGGCTGTGACTCGTGACGATAATGCTTGTGTGCTTGGCTATGGTTACACGAAGCAAGGGCGGGACTTGGCTATTCGGCGACAGAAGTGAAGCACAATGACACTGAATGGAATAAGTCCGAGATGCAGTGGTTGAAACATCGAAAGGGCTCATGGATGAACACGCTTTAGTCAGTCAGTAATACATAGGTAGGTACTGATTTGTTGGCACCAAGGTTGAGTGAAAGCATCGGGATATTTCGGCCATTGAAAGTGACATATGATTTCCTTCACTAAAAAATGTTAGCAGCCGAAACTCGATCTTGTGCGATAAAGGATAAAGTCCGGAGTGGAGGACGGCCCTTTTAGCTTATCGCAACCGATAGATAATCTGTTACGGATAGTGGAGGTAAAGATATGGGCAGCTCTTTTGCGCACAGTGTCAGCGCACGCGACTGTACAGAGTAGGTACTTGATCAGACTCGGGCCTACAGAGGTGGGGTGGGCTTCAGCCACAATCTTAAACATCCGGCAAGCCTGGCCCCGTTAATAAAGACGATGAGGGTAGGTACCCATCTGCAACGGTCTGGCATTAATTGATAAGTGGTCAACATGTACTTGAGAAACCACCAATCAATCCCACTGACGTTGCTCCAACAGGCACTTGACTATCTCTAGGCCTCAGTCTCAATAATCAAGGCAAAGGTGAACCGTCGCAGACCGCCGCTGTCCTATCCGTCGATCAAACCTGTATTCAGCCATCATCTTGCACCCTGTCTCAGCTGTGGTTTGTGCCACCTTGTGCAACCGACCAACGAAGCAGCTAAGCACAAGATCGATCGATACAACAGTACTTGATTTGATATAGGATCCTCCCGTCCACCTGAGATTGTACCTATCTGCTACGAGCTGAGTCTTCCTCGCTCGAGTCACTTCCTCCCTAGGTTAGTAGCTACACAAGAATAAGACCCGTTGGCGGGCAGTGTCAAGTCCATCACGAAGAGCCGGTCATGATCAGGATTGGAGAGAGTGTCAAGTCTAAGATGCCACGCGATTAAAAGCCACCAGAGCCAGTATTGGATTGTTCACACCGTCTGGGCCGTTTCAATTGAATGGTTAAAATTCGAGGCCTGTAACTGGACCACCGTCTCGTGCGTGGCGTTGTACCCGCGCCGCTATCGCTGTCGACTCCACGTTACCCGCGCGATGGCTTGCAGACTGGCGCGGTTCCTGGGCCCGAGGGGCGATAACGTTTTGGGCAAGCGCGGAAGGAGAAGGGTTCATTCAGTCCACTCAAGCTCCCAATTTCAACGGAGCAAAATTTTTAATGGGACGAAAGGAAATATGGGGATTAAGAAGGGAAAAATACTGTGCTGTATCCGTACGATTGATCTCGACCTCGGTATTTCCGGCCAGTTCGTACCTGTCTCTTGATTTTAGCGGAGTTCAGTATCTTTGGGTCAGGCTTGGCTTGGTTTAGTTTTGTTCCATTGATCCTGGGGCAGGAGCTGCCCATTACTAGCGACTATCACGAATTCGCCTTCCGCAATTTTGGTCCTCTCTTTTTTTTCTCTTTCTTTTTTTTCCCTTTCCTCTTTTCTCTCTCTTCCTCTTCCTCTTTCTTCTCTTGCGCAACATCAAGAATCCTCGCCTGCAAGCCTTTTGTGCTGGGATCACAGACATTTTGTCGTGATTTTAGCTCTTCGCTGCATCTTCTTTCCCTCGTCTATCCAGGGTCTTGTCTCCGCCGCACCAAAAACTCGACAATTTTGACGGGCTAGACTACGGATACTCTACTCTATACACGCGAAACATCAATCAATTACCTAGTTCACTACCTACCCCGAGCTCTTCCAACCTTGCTAGGGCTTACTACTACGTCCAAGTTCCTCTTGAGTCGCTATTTGGACCTTTTCGCAGGACCCTTGATATCGGAACGCTACTTTATTCTCTTCCCCAATACGGTACGCTCGCCCGTCGTCGCATTGCGCCGTCTTCCTATCAGCAGTCTGCAATCGGGACCGTTACTTTCCGCCGTATTGCCTTGTCCCAAAACGACAGCTGCATTCTGCGAGTATACCACTTGCGCATTGCATTACTAGGATCCCTTACACCACGTACGTACGAGGTTATACCTTACTTTTTACAAGCACTCTCTTTGTACTTCCCTCGGCAAGTCTCTAGTTCAATTACCCTGTCCGGGTCTTTTGTCTCCCAAGACGCCCTTGCACACCAATGTACAACCTTCTTTGTATCCTGGGGATTTGATTTGAACTCATCCATGGGTTCAAGAACATCCCCAGTCTCTTATCTCGTCCATTTATAAGTCAGCAGCTCTGACCCCCATTGATTATCCCACATTCCTGCCTCTGGTCGTCACTAGTTCAAGCCTTTTACTCCATTAATCTTTATCGGAGGCACACAGTTGGCCAGCTATCTGTTGCAGCTGAAGCAAAAGGAACTAACTGTAAAAGACTAGTTGTTTCGCCCAGAACATTGGCCTCGCTGCTAGTCTAAAAAGGCTGTCGCTCCCCGTCCTTCAGCTTCTTTTTGGACTTTTTTTCCTCTTGTCTGCCGGTCTAGTTTGTCCCTTGACTTTTCGAACATTGCTCGAGTCTTGTACATCTTTTCGTCATACTTTGCTGCCGACTTGACTTTCAAGATGGGTTGGATGGAGAACGCAAACCACAAGATCGCGGCCAGCGCTGTTGGCCGTTGGTTTCAGCTTGAAGGATCCGGTCATGTAAGTCATTCCAAGCTTCTGTGGTCTCAATCGCATCGCTGACAAGACCTCGCGGTAGCCTCGTGAGCGCAAGGGCTCCCTCTTCTTCACCGAGATCCGAGCTGGCCTCGCCACCTTCTTTGCCATGGCATACATCATTGCTGTAAACTCTTCGATTGTTTCCGAATCTGGCGGCACCTGTGTCTGCCCTGCGTATAAGGATGGTGCCTGTGTGCCAGATGATGCTTACCAGCTCTGTGTTGCCGATGTCAAGCGCGATGCTGTCACTGCAACTGCTGCCATCTCTGCTTTGGCTACCTTCTTCATGGGTCTCTTCGCCAATCTCCCTGTCGGTCTCGCTCCTGGAATGGGTCTGAATGCGTACTTCACTTACACGGTCGTTGGCCCCAGTGGCTCTGGTCCCGTGCCGTATGAGCTTGCTCTTACAGCCATTTTCATTGAGGGCTTCATCTTTTTCGGCCTTGCCATTTTTGGTATGCGTCAATGGCTGGCTCGTGCCATTCCCCGTTGTATCAAGCTTGCCACCAGCGTTGGTATTGGCCTCTTCTTGACACTCATTGGTCTTACTTACAGTGAGGGTATTGGCCTTATCGTTGGCAATGTTTCCACTCCTTTGGAGCTGGCAGGTTGCGAATCCAGCTTTCGAGATCCTGCTACAGGACTGTGCCCTTCTTCCCAAAAGATGAGGAATCCGGCTATGTGGATTGGTATTTTCTGCGGTGGTATCTTTACCGTGCTGCTCATGATGTACCGAGTCAAGGGCGCTGTCATTGCTGGAATCTTGCTTGTTAGCATCATCTCTTGGCCACGAGGCACTGATGTCACATACTTCCCCAACGACACACTTGGCGATGATCGATTTAACTTCTTCAAGAAGGTAGTCGACTTTCACCAGATCAAGCGTACGCTCAACGTTCTCCAATTCGACATCTCAGGCCACAGTGGCCAGTTCGGTTTGGCACTCATTACCTTCTTGTACGTTGACATCCTTGACTGCACTGGTACACTGTATGGTATGGCACGTTTCGCCGACCTTGTCGACCCCGTCACCCAGGACTTCGAGGGCTCTTCCATCGCCTATATGGTGGATGCTCTCAGCATTTCCATTGGTGCTGTTCTCGGTGTCCCTCCTGTTACTGCTTTTGTTGAGTCTGGTGCCGGTATCTCCGAGGGTGGTAAGACTGGTCTGACTGCTATGGTTGCTGGAATCTGTTTCTTTATCTCCATCTTCTTCGCGCCCATCTTCGCATCTATCCCTCCCTGGGCCACGGGCTGCGTTCTGATTCTCGTCGGTTCTATGATGGTTGGTGCTGTGACTGAGATCAACTGGAGATACATGGGAGATGCTGTACCAGCTTTCCTCACCATCGCCATCATGCCGTTTGCCTACTCCATTGCCGATGGTCTGATTGCTGGTATCTGCACTTACATGATCATCAACACTATCGTCTTGCTCATCAAGCTTGCTTCTGGGGGTCGCATCGTGCCTCCCAACTACGAGGAAAGAGACGGCTGGACCTGGCGCATCCCTGGTGGTTTCTTGCCTCCCTGGATGAACAGACTCGCTCATGGCAAGAAGGACTTTTGGCGAGAAGACAATCCTCCCCACAACACCACCAACAACACAACTGTTAATGATACAGCCGCACCCAAGGAGAACGGCTCTGACCATGGTGGATCTGAGGGAGGTAAGGTGGCCGAAACTACCCTTCCCCGAGAAAAAGAGACTTGAAACGTTTGTAAAAGCTGGAGGACTATTTAAAGTGTCAGTGTCTGTTGAACAGAGAGTAGGATCTAAAGATACCCCCCCAAAAAATATAGTCGTTGTATTTTTATAGTTGTAGTAAATGTTAGTGCGAGTGGTCCGGATTCAAATTATGATATAATGCTGAACTACACAATGAAACAGACAATTCGTGTTAGATTGAGCCAGGTTATGCGAGGACTAAAGGAGTTTTTCTTACTGTCTTGCAACTTCCGCTATGGCGGATAAATGCTTTGGTCGAAGAGAAAACTAGCATAGCCATGACACAAATACGCATCTAAGAAAGTGCTGAGATAACGTCCTGGGAATAACATTGACAGCATGCATTCTTGAATCCCTGACTAGATCAACGAGTCTACTGCACTCCAGGTGTCTCATCTGAGACCGTAATCTACAGTTGGGTTTTCTTTGTTAACTCGAGCGAGCCCGTCTGTTGCCAGCCAGCTTTCGTTCCGTGCAGTCATAAATGGTCGCTTTAGTGTCCACCTACGAACTCGCTATCAAGTCATCAAAGCAATATGTTTCAGTTCCCTGTATCGTGGTCAGTGACAAAGATGGTTGGTTGCCAAAAGGGGTGTCAACGTACGCCTGCACTTGGTGGCCGACCTTCATAGGAGGGTACTCAGTCTCGCGTCCCTCATCTCTTCCTAGTTCTTTCTGGCGCTCTCTGACTTCCTTGGCTCTCGCCGCGAGGTTGGGCACAGGCGTGAGATCAATGTCACTGCCCAAGTGCCAGAACAAGGTACTGGATATCCTCACAAGAGGCCTGTCAGGGAACTCGCGCTTCCGTTTTTCTATTGTCTCGATCGTTTTCTCATTAACAATAACCTCATGGAAACCGGCTTTGATGAGTCCGCCGGTGATATGCTCAAGCTGTTTGCCTGCTTGGACTAAGAGGTAGTTTCCAGGTGGAATCTTTACGGCAATACGGCTTCCAGTGTTGCGAGCCCAGATATGAAGGCCTGGGTAGCGGGAGCGCCCGTGGATAGTGAGAAAGTTGAGGTCAGTATGAAAGCCGGCCAGGATGGTATCCTTCTGGCCATATTTGTTCAAGTCTGAGGCTGTTGGGGCAAGAAGGTGAGGTCTGCGTAGCTTGTAAGCCTATAAGACTGAGATGATAGGACGCGAAAGGAACCAACCCATATTTTCCGGCATCACTGAAGAATTGAGCCGGCAAGTCAAGGCCAACAGCGGCCATTTCTGCGAGCTTAGAGACACTTGACACATATGGCAATCAGTAACAGGCTAACCCAGGAGTAATCAGCTTCCATACTTACGCGCTTTTCATAGATGTACCCCATTGGTTCATGGCTGGCTCCCAACGGTCCTTGATGTGAGGGGCTTCAGGCACGACATTTGCGGCGTTCAGACCAGGGAACTCGGTCTCAAAAGGCGGCTGCTCGCCCATCCTCCAGAAGAATCTGCATTTTGGGTCGGGAGAGTGCGCTGTAATATCCAGCGGCCTTTGCGACGGATCAAGTCTCTGTATGACATCTAGGCATGGCTCATCAACCGCACACTTGGGCTTTTCAGTGTTTTCTAGAGTGACACCAATCTGGTAGCTCAGCTCAGGCTTTTCATCTTTCTTGAGGACTTCTGTGGGCTGTGCAAAATAGTCCTCAAGGATATCAAGAAAAGTCGAGTTGTCTTCTTCAGAGACACGGCTATCGTGGAGTACAAGAGCGCCGTAGGTAATGAGGGCGCTGGCTGCTTTGCGGCATTCTTCTTGCACGACCTCCGAGTCAATAGGGTTGTTTAGATAGACATCGAGGTCTATCACGGGCAAGCTCATAGACGGTTCTGCTGAAACTGAGTCCATCTTGTTGGGTTGTAAGCTGATAGGTGCGGTAAGCAAGTTAGTTGTTAGAACCACTGTTAAATATGGATTGCCTGAATTCTTCGTATTGAATCACAGATATATAGTATGTATGTATAAGAGAAAGGAAGGATTGGAGAGTTTAGTGACCGAGCAAAAAAGAAGAAATAAACACTCGCCTCACAGATCCTCTTTAGGAAGTTGTTGCGGATTGAATCTGTCTTTGTGGTCGAAACGTGAATTACTTGTGCTTTGATTGGTTACCATCCTCTTGCCGTCAGGCGGAGTTGGCCGGTTCCCGACGACAACTCATCGTGAGGTCCGGAGTTGGACGGAGTTGGACGGACCTGGAACTCATCCCAAGTGGATTCAAAGTCTTGGTCTCTAGCTATAGTATCATTGATCCTAAAAGGCATCGCTACTGTGCCTCGCGTGTCACATTCATTGCTTTGCCGATGTTGATAGAGCGGGTGTCGTTACTTACTCCAGTCGAAAATACACAGGTAACGCTCGCCGGTTAGGAAGGGGTACAAAGTATCTGTATCTGATAAGCCGTACTCTCTCAACTTCTTGAGATGAACCCTGGCTAGCTAAGCAGAGATGCCGACCAAGTCAGCACATTCCTTGTCGTGCTGGGAACACTAAAATAGTGAAAGATGAGGTACACTCAGGTTTTATACAAAGCAATAATGGTTCAAGAAATTTATTTCCATATCTCAAGAGAACTCGCCAGGCCGTTGATGAAGTGCCCTCCTCCGCTGGTAAAATACACTCCTTTTCTTTCTTAAACTCCCTTCCGTGCCTGCTGAAATCCTGCGGTTGTTATTGTTCACGAGCGCTCCGCCTCCAATTCTCGTTCAGCCTGTTGATAGTACTTGGCTGTGTCGACACCATGCTGGTTGTGGTTGACAAAGTTGAACCAGGGGATCGTGCTCAGAAACAGAGCAGAGTATCTGCTCTGTCGAGCAGCAACACCCTGAAGATGAGGGCTCAGCCGGCTAACACCATACAGAGGCTCTCCCTTCTTGACCTTATCAACCATCTCCCGCATATCCATCTCAATCTCGCGGGAATTCTCAGTAGCGCCGTAGAATCGGACTGTTCAGTAACGTTAGTTTGGCGTATTCCAGCTTGTACTCGAATGGCAAGGACGTACGGGCCGATCGCTGGTAGAAGTAGAGAAAGCCACCCAAAACACCGACACCTCCAGCCAGTCGCATGGCCTTAGCGAGACCTCCCTTTCCTACATGTGATGGAGAAAACTTCTCGAGGGCGTAGAGGGCGGCAGGAGCGAAAGCAGCAGCAGCGGTACCGGCGAGGTAATCCGAGGTTCGTGCATATCCAACGACTCGCTTGAAATGACTGCCGAGGGTCAGCAATTCCCACGAACCAACAATCCTTATTCATTCAATCGCATCGAAGAGAGTGAGGCCGCTCAGCGCAAGTCGCCGCCTTCAGGTATCGGGAGAGCTTAGATTACGTACGGATCGTTGTCGATGAGCTATAACATCATTGTTTAGTGACAGTGCTTGTAGGGTCAATTGCATAGTCACTTACGGGATAATCGGTCTGGACGACCTTGCTGGTCCCGACAAAGGACGGGGTCGCCTGCTTAGTCGCGGTCTCAGCCATTGTGTGATGCGTCGTCCGTGACAATTCCTTGAATACTATCAATAAGCCTTTCGAGGTCCTCGGTTTCGGTACACTCAGAAGCTGGAGCCCAAGTCTTGATGCCTCAGGATATAATCACGTGCGGTCAGCCCATCGAGGCTGCTGCTAATTGGCCACATGGTATCTAGTGGGGTAGCAGGTCAATTAAGCTCACGACGCGTCTCACGCCAAATGAGACGCGTCTAACTATCAATTGAGACTAAGTTTACTTGCGCATTACGTTCCCAAGTACTCCGATTTACATATCCCTCATAGCAAGCGATTTCACGATGCCAGCACTAGACTCTGACCCCATCAATGGGCTAGATAATTACGACGTCGCAGACCTCTCAGACGATCCTTTTGCATCTCCTCCACCAGAAGAAGCCAACAAGAAGCGCAAAGAGCCAGATTCCGGCCTTGGAATTGATGAAGAGGTCGATGTCAAGAAGCGCCCTCGAGCTCCCAATATCAAGCTTGACGAAGAAAGGTTCGTCGAGGAAATTTCACAACACCCCACGTATATCACTGATATATGGGCAGGCTCCTTGGTCCTAAAGGCATACCCAAGCTAAAACAAAGAGCACGAGATTTAAAGATCAAGGGCAAAGGCCATGAGGTATGCGCTCATCTGACAATCTGCTCACTTCAAGCATGCTGACAACTTGCAGTTTTCAGATGCCTCGCGACTCCTCTCCTTCTATCAACTTTGGCTTGATGACCTCTTCCCAAAAGCAAAGTTTCTCGATGCTCTTAGCATGGTCGAAAAAGCAGGCCACAAAAAGCAAGTCATGATCGCACGAAACGAGTATATCAATGAAGTCAAACCCAAGAACACTACGGCCGACAGTGAAGGAGATGACCCCTCTGGTGGTAGGGACAGTGTATCAAGGCCCATGGATCAAACGACTACACAACCATTAGAAGCTGAGAGGCCAAAAACTCCAGAGCAAGGCCGAGATGTGCCAGACGATGATGATCTCTATGGCGCCACACCACGACCATCTCGACCAATTGTGCCTATTCGCAACGATGTCCCTGAGGAAGACGATCTTGAGGCTCTAATCGCAGAGGCAGAAGGTCAACATAAATCCCATAAAGAGAGGCTTGCACAAGCAGAACCAGACGAGGATGATCTTGACGCATTAATGGCTGAAGCAGAAGGGCAGGATCGGAGGAGAGTCTCAGAATCGGATCGTCCAGCTACGGACGACGAGGACTTAGATGCCCTCATGGCAGAGGCTGAGACTCAAGATCAGACAGCAAATGTAGATCGACACGAAACGAGAAAGGCGGGCAAGAGCGCGAACGCCTACGAAGATGAGGAAGCAGCGATGCAAGAGATGGAAGGGCTATGGTAATATGTTCTGGAACGCGGCGTCTGGCGTTGGGATAAATAGAGATACGAGTAGTTGATGCTGTTCTTATGAGATATGACTCTGAATATCACGGGTTTGCCTACCCATTGATTATTAATAGAATTTTTGTACCGAAGAATTTTGAGTATTCAAGACGTTAGTACATGAACTTTTCACAGCCCGGACAGGTAGGTAGGTATATGGAAGGGTAGAGCATCGTTGTAGACAGGCGTACAAATAGACTTGGAAGCTCAGATCCGTCTTCATGAAACCGTAGCTCATGCGGAAAACGCTTTGCTTGCGACTAGACATGGTCCAGAGGTCCATCGAAGCAAGTGACCAGAGCATTGTAGCTGAAAGCAAGCACAATTTTCGATGAAGGCCAACGTGACATTTGCAACGGCTGATATTGAAACTAAGAGAGGATTACGCATAGGAGAAAAAGATTGAGACGATCATGCGCTTCTTTGAGCGGTTCATTGTATTTGTTACAAAAGACCTATCCTATAGGTAATTTACCGGTCCCTCCTGGGACATTGTTCCTTTACGCCTTGCACCACCGTTGGTTTTTCAAACAAATCAGAGCGTAAACACATTACAACAGTCCATCTTATAGAGTAAATCCTCAAGATCCTGTCCAATTATTCTCTGTCTCCGAAATAACCGGCGAAACAGATTGTTTGGTTGTTTGGCGTCTATGTGATGAGAAGCGAGTCTTAGGGTTGAGAACTCCGCCGGTACCACGTTGACTTCGTCGTACCTCTGATTGGATTGTCCAGAGGATCGTTATCAGTAGTTCACGCGAAGGCAAAGCCATGCAAGCCAGATATCTTGTCAACTCGTCTTGGCCGCGCGATCCGTCGGTTCCGCGCCTCAAGATCTCGATTCTGTCCTCACATCTCTCAGACACCAACCGCAATGCCACCAACGTCGCATCCATGAGAGGACGCGCCAGGATGGGGCTGCTGGTTAGGATTTTCCGAAGAGACTTGATTCTCAGATTCGTAGATCTTGGGCTCGAGGCCCTGGATCGCAGCGGCGAAGTCGCTCGTTGCCATAGATTCTGACGAGATGGTGTTGTCTTCGTTGAGCCAAAGGCTGAGGTCGAAGTCGTCGTGGAGGCCGAACGCGGGAGCGTCACCAACCATATTATCGTCGCCAATAATTGAGGAGTCGGATGAAGAGAGATACCCGTTTTCAAGGACATAGCGATCTGTGTCAAGGGGCGTTGGCAGAAGGTCAGAGTTGCCAAGGCTGAAAGCAGCATCGCCTGGAAGGGCGGGAGCGAGACCGAGGTTGGCGGCATCGAGGTTGGCGGCGCTGGGAACGACTTGGGCATCTCCGCCGACTTGTGACACTGCAGGTCAGACAACATCGCGGCAGGACGTTGTGTCAGGTCGGGAGAGGTGCTTTCAGTAGGTTCCAGCTTGACCTCATTCGATGGCTTCTGTTCGGCGATCTCTTCAGCCGATTCGGCTACCGGTGATAGAACGGGGGAAAGTGCTGTTGGGTCGACGGTTGTGCTAGAGGGAACTAGGCCATCAATAGGCTCGCTGAAGAGCTCCCGCGATAGTGAAGGGTTGACTCGGAAAGAGTCCAAAACAGAGGGAGGAGGATATGAGACGCCACTAGAGCGACGAATTTGCTCCAGCTCCATCATGAGTTTGGCATTGGCTTGCTCGGCAGCCATAACAGCTTGCTCCAGCTCCTGGTTTCTCTTTTCGAGAGCCTCTACCTCTAGCCTCTTGCGTTCACGCGAAGACTGGGCAGCGCGGCGATTTCGAAGAACTCGCTCGACGCGACGTTGCTCCTTCTCGTCCTCAGTCTTGGCTCGCTTTCTGGATAGAGTGTTAGTGGACGCAAAAGAAAAATGCGTTGAAATGTCTTCGTACCTAGGAGGTAGGTTTGTCTTGGGCTCAGGTAGGACCTGGCCCCATGACTTTCGCTTCTTGGCCGTCTTCTTCTCAGGGCCGGGTGATGGTGATGGGGTTGATACACCCTCCTCTTGCTTAATTCTGGGGAGTGATGAGGGGATCTGGTCCTCGGTGAAAGACTTGGGAGTCATTATCTCCATTGGGTTCATGGTTGAAGTGGCACTAGGAGTAGTGACGTCGAACAGCGATGTGAAGCTGTCCCCTGGAATTGACATTAAAGACTCGGCCGGCGAGTGCTGGAACTTGTCGGTTGGTAATGTTTGTTGGTACTCCATGTTTGGCGTTCTGTGTTTGGTATAATTAAGTTGTTGTGTTGTGTATAGGTAGCTGTATGATAGAGGGCAGTAATGGTTTATGCTCTCGATATCAGATATGCAGCGGAGACAGGTCGGATATTATGGGGATAGCCGTTGGTTATTAGAGTTGCATAAGAGACAGGCAGCGATGTTCCACCACCAGAATCACAAGACTCGATCAAGTAAGTGTGAGTCAGGGACTAGTCTTGATTGTCGTTGCCTTGCTAGACGTGATGAGTCAGACAGGATGACGAATAGGGCACACTCCAAGAGGATGAAAAGGACAGATTGTTCACTTGACAAAGCGCTCTCTTCGTGACCTTTCGCTGGGTGGTTGTCGGTTGGCTTGTGATTTCAGGACAGGTTGGATGGAGCGGACAGGCCCTCTTTATCTCTTGAGGACACGTTGAGAGTTTGGAGGGGCACAGCTCGGCAGATCTGACAGCCTGAGGCACCAGCCCCTGAAATACCACCCCTGAACGTGTTTTGGGGACCCAAAGGGGGAAGGTGTCTCGGAAAGAACCCTTTGGGAGCCGGGATGCACTTGTCTTGCGCCCCCCTGAAGGCTGAAGCCTGATCCAGTATGGGCCGGGCTGGCTTGCAAGACATGGAAGTCAAAGAGAGAGAGGGAGAGCCACCGAGCGACACGCAGTTCTACCCCACCGGGGAAGAGGGAGGAACCACCTAAAAAGAGCTGAAGGGGAATGGAAACACTCAACGCAACTGCAGGGGGGGCTTAGAGATTTCTCCACAGGGCTGTCCTCACAGTGCTATTGGCGGAATGTGAACCCATCGGCCGTTCGAGTTTCCAAAAAAAGGGGGTTGATCAATCGGAGGATGTGAGACTGAACTTGAGGCGCCCGCCATTGATTGACCTACGCTGCGGTCTTGGAGACTACCTAAAGGTTAGAGACGCCGTTCTTTGGCAATAACGGACCTAGTTGCTCCTTACGCCTCTATTCGATCATGGTGCGACCGACTCCCTACGGATAGTCAGTCTACTTACTGCCTAGAATAGCAGAGTCGAATCGAATCGAATCGTTCTCTGAATTTAAGAAGTAAAAGGAGGCAATAAACCTTGATGTTGAGATGAGATGACGGCGCTGCAAATGCTTCATAAAGTAAGCAGGCTCCCATATTTCCTCAATACGCATCAGCCATTTACGTCGAGGTTGCACCTTGTGTGCTACACTGTATTCATTGGAACCATTTAAATGCCGTGGTTCCTTCCTTCCCTTCGTTTGCTACGTTACGCATTACGCATATTACCACGCCACACCACCAACAAGCCGCACTGATATGGATCAACACAACATTAAAGAAGCTTTCTTTGTTTTCGGTGTTTTCGGTGTTTTCTTTTTTGTGTGTGATTCAACAGTTGTTTCAACCCCTCTTTGCGAAGGCTAAATCGTCAGTCCTTATGTTACAGTACAGTATATGGAGGTTTTTGGCTGCACAATAATGATATCACCTCATCTTCCAAGAATGGAAATCAAGGAAGATAGATGAGTGAAGGAGACTGGCGAATTGTTTCCCAGTCTTTTCTGCCCCAAGTTCGTACTGTATTCGTACCTTAAAATAGAGTGGATGTACTGTGCAAACACAGTCAGCCGGGCTACCTACAGCCTCTAAGCCTGCAGGCTACACCTCGTAAGCTCTCCACCAAGTCCGAGCTGCGGATCCACCAATCCACCCAAGCCACGCCAACTCGACAAAGGGAGAAACAGCACAGAGTCAAAGCAGGGCAATACTATGACGATAGTGATGGTCAAGGGAGACAACATTTCAGTACAAAACCATAAGCCATAAGCTTTTATCCATCCCACCCATCATCTATTGATTGGTATGTGACGGGAAGAGGCAATTAACTTGTTGAGTTAGTCAGCCATCAAAACGCTTGAGCAACTGCCTGAATAGGTAACCAGGCTAGCTGGTTGCTATTACCCCTCCAATTCAATGTTCGGGGACGAAAACGAAACATTGCGCATTATATCTATCACCGCTTATTCTTGTGCATGCAGACATCGTAAGACATGCCTCTTTTTGCTCCCGATCAGCGGGATGCGGGACGGTACAGTCAGTCAATACTATAGTCTATACCTGGGCTGACGCTGACCGACATGACCTCAACTCAATAATCAGTGCTTCATGTGCTGTACAGTACAGTAGGTATGTATCACTATCCGTATACGCGGTGGACCTCATATGCGTGTTCCGTTCCAATAAAAGAATACCGCCGGCCCTGCCGGGGACCTATCCGTCAACACCAAAGGAAGCCCACCATTGCTACCACCTCCTCGTTTTGTTTCGCGGGCTGGTTGAGAATGTCTGGAATTTTCGACGTCTGTATCTCCATAGGTATCCACCAGAAACCCCATCATTGCCATCATCGAACTGCACTATATGTTGGCAAGGTTAAATGTGGGAAGTTAATTGCTTTCGTTCCTCCCCACAACCAATACAATACTGTACTGTAATTCAATGCCCAAGCAGTCGGGTAACGTAGCACGCACCTTGATGAGATTGGATCTGATAAAAGGTTGATCGGGAATGTCCTCGTCGAAATATCACCCCAAGATTAACATCAATTAATCCTACCAAGCTTCGTTTAGTGGTTGGAATACCAAAGGCGCCTCGGCCTCTACAGAGTTCAGCTTTCACCCAACAAGCCTCAATACCCACTGCTAACTCCATGTGTCTTTCCCTGCAATGACCGCCAATTCATCAGACATGTGCATCCATCGGCTTGCATCCCCGAAGCTTGGAATGTGAAGCTAGATGGCTATAGCCTCTTGTGCAGTATTGTATGTATGCAGCTGGGATTTGAGAATGGGGCCCCTCATCTTGGCGAAACTGAACAAGCTAAAGTGCAGTACGTACTCTACCTGAGAAAGTTAAAGAGGATCTCATCAAGCGAGCGGGAATCTAGGCGAATCTACCAGCCGTCAGTTACACATGAGAAGGACAGGGGATTCCTGAGACACGGAAGGGAGAGACATGCCAACGGCCACAGGGGAGGGTGACAGGTGAGAACCGAGAGTCCTGCAGGGAGAAACGCAATATGCATCACGTTTGTTATCAAGTTACTATTCCTTTACTGCTGTTATACGTACATATATTCATTCATTCATACATACATACATACATAGATAAATATCACCATTCATCATATGTTTCTTGTTTCCCATCCGTCTCAGAAGTGATTATCATGTTTCAACTTTTTTTTTTTAGTTCAGTGATTTTCCCACTCCCGGTCTCTACCCCGTTCTGCTCTGTCGCTGTTGCAGTTATACATACCCGACGGCTGAAGAGAAGAGGCTGATTTGGTCGACCCTGATCTTCACTAACCAGGACCCCTTTCTCAATCCCTTCTATCGCCTAGGAATGAAGGGACCCTGACGGTCACCTCGAACTAATAAGTTAGGTCCCTCGCTTCGCCCTTTGGTTACAATAGTGGGAGCAATAATTATTCCGTCGGAGTGATAGTTCCATATTGCTACAATAGTCGAACGATGGAGTTGCACACCGTCGAGTTCTGGACACCAGAGAGTTTTCCCATTCCAAACGCACATGTCGGACTGTATCCGTTACCCTGGTCGGCAATTTCAATCCTCATTTGAACTTAATTGAGCCAATTAATCTCAGACCCCATTGCCGGATATTAGTTCATCTCTACAAACGCCATTCAAATTGTGTCAGGTTTGCCGCTGCATCCCTGTGAAGAAGTCGATGGAAGCACCGTGAATCGGCTTAATTTCAAGATCAGACATCAATTGTCAGTGCCCATATGAGTGAGTGAGATCCCCATCTGGAACCTCCTCGAGTCAAGTCTGAGCAGCTAAAACTGAGCAGCCGTTACACTGGCCGCTCCCTAGCCTCTGCTGTCGCCCAGCCCCTCTAGAACCTGAGCCTTCAATCGCTGCAGTACCACCCGTTTCCCTCTGGCCAGACACTGCTGGAGCCAGGTGTTGGACAAAGCAGAATGTCGATCGCCTAAATCTGACTTGAACCTGCAGGCAATATACAGTAAACCAGGAGCGGTATGCCCAATGGTAGATAGTTAGTGATCAGATCAATGAAAGTAGATTAATCAGTGTTCGTTGGTATCCCCTGATGTCGTCTGGTAATGTTGACAACTCGACATCGTTCTACTCATTCCTAATCTGCCTTGTTTAGGGTTACTGGTGATTCTGTGTGGTGAAATCGGTTCAGTAAAATGTTCAAGCCGAGTGCGAGGTCTCGTCTCTTGGTGACGACACCTAAGTTATAATACATCCACGAATATGCTTCTCCATAGAACCAAGGACTCGAGGTATGCTCGATGCTTTCACCCTGTTATGATGTATTTCGTCTGAGTTACTGCCATGTTCCTCTGCAGTTAAATTAAATCGTAATTGACACACTGGCACCGACTGAATCCTATCTGTATAGTCATCTAAGACCTGAAATGCATGAGGTGAACACAAGTCGAAAGAAGCTCTTTCTGGATTGTATATGATTCACAGATACTCCTATCGCTAATGAACGAGGGCTGTTCTGTTGATGCACTGAATGGTTAGTGTTCGGAATTTCGGCATCCTACCTACCCTAAACCAAGGGTGATCCTCCAGTGGCTGTGCATGAGCCACAGCCAGCTGACAAGCTCCGTCAAAATAATCCGCTTCCGTTAGTTGCGTCATTCGCCCACTTCTCCAACCTATATGCGTGGCGCCCCGCATCCAGTTATCGACAGTTTGATCTAGGCCCTCGGCGGTTCCATACCTATCAACCTAATCACTCTCACATGACATTTACTGCCTCCTCCTCTCATTTCGTAAATTCAGATTCAACGCTCGATAAAAATTTGCCATCAAATCCTCTCCTTTGCGCCAACCCAACATCCTCCCACCCATAATGTCGAATCGTCAGATGGCTCGCGATATGCAAGTCGAGTTTCAGGCTCGATTCCAAGCCAAACAGGCTCGTCGCGAGGCCCAAAAGGCCGCCAAGCAGGACCCTATTCTCAAGAAGCAGATCCAGGATCTCCTCAAGAAGGGCGAGACGCAAAAGGCGTACCAGAAGGCCAAGATGCTACTTTCCAAGCAGGCGCTCGCCCAGCAGATGGATCAGATGGCCGACATGGCTGAGCTGTCTGCTGCACAGATTCAGGCTAACAACTCAATGAACCGCATGACTCAGATGATGGCCCAGTCGTCGCGAACCATGAATGTGGCCCAGAAGAATACCAACCCCGAAAAGGTCAGCCTTCCATTATATCTATCACGCTCGGCCACAACTAATCCACCTACAGACTCTTGTTACCCTCGAGCAGTTCAAGCAACAAAACGAAGAATACGCCATGTCCAACGGCATCTATCAAGATGCCATCACCCAATCTACCTCGACTCAAGTCGGTGAAGACGCGGTCCACGAGCTACTCGGGAAGCTGGCCGATGATGCTGGCCTCGAGCTTAGCAAGGAACTCAACCAAGCGACGCCTTCAAATGCCGAGCCTGCGCAGACCAACGAGCCCAGCGCCGAAGAGGAGGATAAGCTTCAGCAGAGGCTGCGGGCCCTCCGTGCATAGTCATGGCACCGCAAGAGCTACCAGTCCAAGGAAAACTTTAAAATTTCCTCTACAGCGGGACGATAGCATTCATGTAGGTCAGTCGATTTTTGAGCAAGTTGCTTTTTGGTTACGGTTAGGCGTTGGGGGATTTTACTGGAAGGCGACACAAATTCATCTCTATTTTGAGAACCATGCGAATCTTTTCTATAGCTACGAACATCATACACCGAACGGAGTCACTGCCTCCGAATATTCCTTTTCATCTGTCTCTGGCGTGCATGGCGGACACACTGCCGCATCCAATAGTTCTCATGCGTCCATTGTACCCGTGGATTCTGCTTCCCATCCGATTCTAAATGCACAGAAGAGTTACTCTATTCAATACTAAGCTTACATGTAAAGACTTGCCACTGCTGTGATATCCCGCTTGATCATCTCTTGAGCCTGCTGCATCTTTTGGTACAATTCTGGATCACCCACAATCCTGGCCGCATTCTTCACTTCACGGCAGGTCTCATCTAGTCGTGTGATCGTTCGCACAATAGTACCCTCCAGAACATCGGTCAAGCCTGTGATGTTCTTAAAGCTCATACCTCGAGCCCACTCATAAACGACCTCCATGAGACCGAACCGTGGCCGAGACACGAAGTCGTTTGAATCATCAGCAGACTGAATCACTTGCAAACGAGTCTGTACGTCGTTGACCTTTTCAGAAATGGTAACAATAGTCTCTTTTCCGCGCTCAAGGTTGCCGGTCAAAGACGGTTCCATGTCAGTCTTCTCTTGGAACACAAAAGCAGATAGGAGGGCGGCAATCTCAGCTGGCTCATAATCGGCGAGGACGTTGTCGAGAATAAGCTCAGTTAGAACCAATTCATCACCGGAATGGATTTCACACGCAACCTTGCCCTTGAGCTGAATGCGAGTGGCGTCGTCAATGAACCCAAGCTCCTTGAGAACTTGAACTCGCTGTTCATAATCGGGTAAAAGTTGGAGATTCTGGTCCGATAAAGACTGCTTTAGCTGAGAGATGTGCTCCTTGATGAGCCACTCATCATGGCACATAGCGAACTACGTGGTGGTTAGGATCGACAGGTGCTTCAAAACAGAATGGGTAAACTTACGTGCTTCAAGAACTCCGGGCATTGTTCAGCAGGGGAATTCGATATCGTCTTAACCAACTCAATCCTTTTCTCCACGATCTCCTGTAGCTGCAGCTGCTTGATCCGGGACAAGTCCAGCTCTTCCAATCTATCATCCCACGAGCCACATAATTCTTGGAGACGATCCTTCGCCTGGTGGTAGCCATCTCCGCCCTGAAAAATCTCAGGTACGATGCCCTTGGTCACCCATCTTGTGAGGCATTCCACGTCACTCAGTGGAACATGGAGGGTCTTGGTTTGCACACGCTTTTTGCTCTTCGGAAGCTCATGGAAGTACTTGCGGAATGTGGGAACGAACGGGAGCTGATCGGTGGCATCGCGTCGATCCCGAAGGGATTTGATGGCGCATACATGCAGTGTCGGATCTTCTGATGTGCCCTTGTTGCTAATCCCGTCAACCAGAAGAATACCGATGGAGCGAATGCCATCCCAGTTGAATACGACAAGACGGTGTTGAGAAAACATCCTGCGCCCTATGGGAATAGCCAGGAGGCCTTTGTAAAGGTCAAATGTGAGTTTCTTGAAGTCTTGGGAGGCCTGATGACATTGATCCATTGAAACATCGCAGACCTCACAGGAGTCTCGTTTGACCTTGGCTAGATCTGCTTGTGCTAGCTTCACATCCTTTTCGTGCTCGGGAAGTAGCTGCTGGGTGGCGTGCTCAGAGAAACTGCGCTTGATCATTTCCTCAATCTTCAGCGCCTCTACCCGGAGGAGGTTCAGGATCATATTATATGTCAGTCGGAACTGCGATCGTAGCTTTGAAGGTTCTCCTAAGATCATGTTACGTAGATCTGCAACGGGAGGCGCGTCATCTAGGCCTCCTGGTGGCACAATGATGACGGACCCGACAGTATCCAAACCACGACGACCAGCTCGACCGGCCATCTGAGTGTATTCTCCAGGTAGTAGGTTTCGAAATGAGTGGCCATCATGCTTGCGATATCCTGAAAAGACTACTGTGCGTGTGGGAAGGTTGAGGCCCATGGCGAAAGTTTCTGTGGCAAACAACACTTTGACCAGTGTCTGAGCAAACAGAATCTCGACCAGTTCCTTGACAATGGGCAACAGTCCACCATGATGAACAGCAATACCTCGGCTCAATAGTTCCCTCAGTCTGATTATCTGTGGAAGCTGCCTGTCGTCCGGCTTCAATCTTGCAACTGACTTTTCGATGATCATGTGAATGTGGCTCTTCTCAGATGCTGTACAAAAGTCCTGGTTGCTAAGAGCATCCGCGTTCTCTTCGCATCGCTTTTTTGAGAACACAAAAATACAGGCTGGAAGCAGGGTTTGCTTCTTGAGGTATTGTACGAGATGGACCCAAAGATTTTTATCCTGCGCAACAGATGAGAAGCCACCAGCACGACCACCGCGGCCCATATGACCAGGTGCATGGCTTGCACGAGGCGGTCCTCCGCGGCCACGCTGTTGGACCCCTCCTCTTTGCTGGGCCCCTCCCCTTCCGCCTCGCTGAGGGCCTCCTCGTTGGGTACCGCCGCGTTGGTTGCCCCGAGGATTGCCTCCGCGCGTGGCAACGGTAGTTTCTGCTGGTTTTTGTTTGTCCTTACCCTGAATAGCAAAGTGTGCATCTTTCCAGCCCTTTTCGATGAACTTCTTTTCCGAGTCCACAATCTTGTGGATGTCTTTCCCGGCCCAAAGATAATGCTCAAGGGGCACAGGTCTCTTTGGAGTAGAGATAACATAGATATCCTTCTGTTTCGTCCGACCGACCCAGGAGGCGAATTCCTTTGTGTTTGGGACTGTCGCCGACAGCAGGATGAGTGACACGTGTTCGGGCAACATTATAATGACTTCTTCCCAGACAACACCGCGCTCAAAGTCGTTGACATAATGAACTTCATCGAATATAACGAACTCGACATCTCGAATAAGATCAGCTCCTCGGTAAAGCATGCTGCGAAGAATCTCCGTTGTCATAATCAAGCAACTAGCCTCAGGGTTAATCTGGACATCACCAGTGAGGATGCCCACCTCATCAAACGTTTGTCGAAAATCACGGAACTTTTGGTTGCTCAACGCCTTGATAGGGGAAGTGTAAATCGCCTTTGTCATATGCTTAGAAGCCAGTGCAATTGCATACTCTGCCACAACCGTCTTGCCCGCCGAAGTATGCGCTGCAACAAAGACCGAGTCGCCATTCTCCAGGTGGTATACTGCTTCCTTTTGAAAAGTGTCGAGCTCGAAGGGCCACTCTCTAGCCATATCAGGTACGAGATCTCTGAAGTTGGACATGTCGTGGTTGATGTCGACCATATGCGCCCACTCACGACCAGCTTTGCGGGCACTCGAGGCGGCAAGGACTCCATGAGGCTCTAGAGCAGGGAATTCTACTGGTAAAATGTCGTCGATATCATCACCGTCCTCCCCAGAATCGGCGGTTAGATCTGGTGTGGTGGTATCGGGGGACACCCCATTGCCGCCCTCGGGCGTGATCCTCGCTTCTTCGGGATCTTCTTCAAGCACCTCCTTGATAGCGTTGGCATCTTCTTGGCTGACACTTGTCTTCTTTTTCGTAAAATCAATTCCTCGGCCCATTCCAGGAGCGATCTCCAACAGGCCCCCTTCGGCACCCAGCTGTATGACTCGTTCCAGTTTATTTCCAGTATTACTTGGCTCTGCAATACCTCCGGTGTGGACTGAGTCTTCAAACGCTGCTGTCGCCTCAATACCCTCAAGGCCACCGGGTGCGAATGGGAAAAAGCCTGCAGCTCCCCTCACGAAATCAGCACGATTTGCGGGCTTCCTGGAGAGACTTGTCGAATTCTTGGCCGTGGCACTGTTTGCAGGGACTGTGACGTTCTTGTAGCCTGTGACACGACCTTCAAGTCCATGACGCTGAAATCTAGTAAGGGTTCGAGTGTGTGGCGGTGCAACTTTATACAGAGAGGTGTAATCAGCCTCAAAGTCCCATCGCTGCTGAAGACGGTTGAGCCATTCTGGTGAGAATTCGGGCGAGGGTGAGAGGAGTAGCTCCTCTAGATGACGCTTGAGCTCCTCCGGATCCTGAGTGGAAGGTTGACGCTGGCCCATCTCTTGAGTCCCCTTCTCAAGGAGAGAATCTATGCCAGCCATTCCCTTTGAATTCCAACAACTTCAAGGCAGCCAGCGCTGCACTTTTCTAGCTTGTCGTTTTAATACGATGATGAAAGTGATGAAAGCTCCAAGTTAGAAATGCCCCACCATTGACGTTGGTGATTCTAACATTCATTCATGGCGGGATATCGATTAGCTTACAGCTCCACTTTACTTACCCTGCACCCTGCGATATTGGTGAGATTCGGTTTGGTTAGCGCCATCAGGAATTGTTTTAGACGAGTCGCTTCACTGATGAACATCTATAACAACCTTCTACCTAGTAGATGAATCGCCGACCAAAACCACCAACATATTGTCATGATTAAAACGATATCATGCTCTGCAATCTCCAAGAACCGCTAGCAGCACCATACCTGAGCTGGCTTACGATACTGGCCTTTCACAGCTGCTGAAGCACATATATGAATTGGTAGATCATTAATAAGACGGGTGCCGTGCCTTTAACATACATGGCAACACGCGATAAAATTACATTTCCTTTCCTTCCGCACGTCTATCAAACAAGTGTCCATCAAATACGCCAATTGGATCAGATTTTAATCTGCGTCTCAATTCTGACGATCACAACGAGCAGCGTAGGACACGCACTGGCACGCTGGGCACATGAGCATGGGCGCTATCCTGATATGTGCAAGCAGTTGGACCGGATTCTCTCAGCACTAAGTTCTCTCTTTTGGCTTTTTTCTTACAGGCGAAGGACCTTGGCAGCGTAGTCCTCAATCAGCTTCTCGGTAGGGAAGGACATCTCCTCAAGCTTCTGGGCATAGGGAGTAGGGACCTCAGCACCAGTGACTCGGGCAGCGGGAGCATCGAGGTAGTCGAAGCCGTACTCCATTGTCAGGGCAAGGATCTCGGATCCGACACCGAAAGCAGGATAGCCAGACTCGACGGATAGAAGACGGTGAGTCTTCTTAACGGACTGAATGATGGTCTCAACATCGAGAGGCTTGATGGATCGCAGGTTGATAACCTCGGCCTCAACACCGTACTTCTTCTTGAGGTTCTCAGCGGCAACCAGAGACTGACCGACAGTACGGCTCAGGGAAACGATGGTCAAGTCCTTGCCGGATCGCTCAATCTTGGCCTTACCGAAGGGAATGACGAAGTCGTCCTTCTGGGCAGCCTCGGACATGGGGAAGCTCTGACCGTACATCAACTCGTTCTCGAGAACAACGACAGGGTTGGGGTCACGGATGGCAGCCTTCAGGAGACCCTTGGCATCCTCAGCGCTCCAGGGGGAGACGACCTTGAGACCGGGAATGCTGCCGTACCAGGCGGAGTAGTCCTGGGAGTGCTGGGCGGCGACACCAGCAGCGAAACCGTTGGGACCACGGAAGGTGATGTTGCAGGGCTGGATACCACCGGACATGTAGAGGGTCTTGGCAGCAGAGTTGATAACCTGATCGATAGCCTGCATGGCGAAGTTGAAAGTCATGAACTCACACTATTAAGATCGAAATTGTCAGAATCTGATTGAAAGATAAAAAGGATCCTGCAACACTTACAACAGGGTGAAGACCACTGAGGGCAGCACCAACAGCGAGACCACAGAAACCAGACTCGGTGATGGGGGTGTCAATGACACGCTTGTCACCGAAGCGGTCGAGAAGACCCTTGGTTACCTTGTAGGCACCGTTGTATTGGGCAACCTCCTCTCCTAGAATGAAGACCTTCTCATTCTGCTCGAGCTCCTCAGCCAGAGCCTCGTTGAGCGCATCTCGGACGGTGTATTCCTTGACGCCGGAGCTGTTGTCGGCGTAGGATCGGGTCTGGGCGGAACCAAAAACAACGGGTCGCGCAAGAGCAGCGCGGGTGATGGCAGACTGAGCAGCTGAAGGAGCAGCAGGAGTGCGGATAGCTCGAGTCGAAGCAGCGAGGCGAGCTGCGGGTCGAAGAATGCGAGACATGATGTGCGTTTGTTGAATAGCCAATTGACCCAGGAGTCGGAAGGAGGACGGCAGAGAGTCGACGAAGAAGGAGAACGAAGCGTCAAAGGCAAGAAGTTGCAGAGGACAAGCTTCTCGTAATTCCCGGGTCGTCGACTTTGACGTGGGAATTAAAAATGATGATGGGCTGAAGTTGGTGTTGAGAGATGAACAAGTCGGGTTGAGAGAGGGAATTTCACCGAAGAACGCTTCTGCTGGCCAGCTATCAGTTTTTTTTTGGGGCCAGTCGGTACGTATCGTGCCGGAACTGCGAGGTACCTAAACCCTCACCTACTTTCTATGGCTGATTGAGTACCCGCTCTCCAAATCCCCCCGAGCGACCCTCCGTTAGCTCGGGCAGCTTTATCCCTCTTTGCTCCCCGCCTGCAGCCAACGCCTTTGGGCGACCCTTACCATTGAGTGAGTGCAGCATAGGTTGGCTTTTTGGAAGGGTAGTCAACTAGTTGCGAGCACCTATCAGAATTTAGAACACAACCTTTATGACCCATTTAACCAGTCTGTTGGGGGAATCCAGGGGAATATTGAGGGACCATCCTAAATCCACCCAAAGATTTAAGAAAAAAATAAAATAAAAAAAACACGGGTGCATCAGAGAAACAAAGAAACCGCATTGCCTGATAGTAGATCGATTGATTGACTGTGGTGGTAGGTTAAAGTGTACCTGCTATCAACGACAAGAAAGATGAAATTGTATTGGTATGTATATTACAATTATAAGCCAATATTGTCCCTAAACTCCTCTGCCTTCCGGATCCTCTATATCGTAAGGCCGGCCACTTCATATGTATGCATGTGCATCATCGACCAGCATAATTTGCTCCTTTTTGACCCTCATGAGATAATTGTTGTTTGAAAGATTTGTTGTCATAACCTGTTTGTTTACGCAGCAGGCTTGCGAGCCACCATGAGGTACATGGGGGTGAAGAGCTTGTCTCGTCCACCAGCGACAAGGCAGTCGGCGGCAAGAGCCAAACTGTCAGCAGTCTTCTTAGTTCCAGCAGGGGCAAGCTTGAAGGTCTCGAGGAGACCAGCCAGACCGTGGGCGATGGTTCGACCCCAGGTGGTCATGCGCACGATGGTGAAGATGTCACCGACGGACTGGATGTAGCGGAGTTCACCAGCCAAAGGCCAGTACCAGGGGAGGGCATCGGGGCGGTCTGCGAGATCCTCATGGTGGAGCATCTCAAAACCGGAGTCCTTGATAGCAGCGATACCGTCGGAAACCTTGCACATGTTGGAAATACCATCACCCTGCTCAATACCCAGTCGAATCTCGCGGTGGCGAAGGTTGTCGTTGTCGTACTCGTCGGTCATGAGCCACTCGTACACACCGAAAACACCACCGGGCTTGAGGACTCGGAAGATCTCGCTGTAGATGCCCTTAAGTGTGGGAGCATGTACAGTGGCCTCGATAGCATAGACGGCATCGAAACTGTTGTCGGGGAAAGACATTTGCTGACAAAGGTGTTAGCCCGGATCCAAGACACGTCGGGTTGATTGGGTACAAACCATGAAATCGCCCTTGACAAACTCGAGCTGGTTTGATAGACCCTCCTTGTAGGCGTAGTGGGTGGCTCGCTCGATCTGGTAGTTGTTGTTGTTCAGACCGGTGATGTGAGCACCTGTGAACTTGGCAATCTCGCGAGCGGGACCACCAACACCGCAGCCGACATCGAGAACCTTCATGCCCTCCTTGATACCAATCTGGTGGGCAAGGTAGTGCTCATGACGGGCAATGGCTTGGTAGAAGGGTTCGCCTTGTGAAAATCGGCAGAAGTGGAAAGACTGGCCCCAGCCGTATTCGTAGAGATCGGTAGCAAGGTTGTAGTAGCTGCGAACATCGAGTCAGCATTCGGCCCAGCAAGAAAACCTGGAGAAGTTCGAGACATGGTCCAGAATGATAGGGGAGAAACAAAGGCAAGAATTGGATCACTTACTGTCGAGTCAAAGTGGCGTACTCGGCTTGACGGGCCTGACCGCTGTATCAGTTCCTGCCATGGAAAGATAGGAGGGGCATATTAAGGGGAACTTACAGCTCGCTCTTCAGGAGTCTCGTTCTCTGCGGGCTTGTTGTCCCAGTGCTTGAAATACTCGTCGACAGCGGCCTGCTTGGCGGCACCACCTTTGCGGAACATGGCAGCAATGCCACCTCGAGCCTGGGCAGAGTTGCCGTGCATGGCTTTGTTGAAGTCGGCATCGCGCTGGTGATCCTCGCGCTCGAGGCTGGTGTTCGATGAGGCAACCATGTTGAATATGGTGTAAAGTGTTGAAGTGAAGTGAAGTGAAGTGAAGGTGAAGAAGATCAAGGAGAAGCAAGGAGAAGAGGACAACAGACGAATTGAATGTGTAGGTATAGGAAAGTTGAAACTTTGAGGGAACGGGTTGGCTTTAATAGACTTAATGGGTTGTCGCAACAAATTTCAGGGCCTCCCCTGAACTGCACAAGCCATCCCGTCTATGGGCATCCAATCTCAATCGTGAATTGAGTAATATCCGTGCGCTATACCTTAAGGGTACTAGGTCCCCTGTCTATCACCTAGCCTGGGGGCGACCTGGGAGAATTCGGCCCAAAATGGTACAGAGTAATCAACTCTCCACAACACCTCCAAACTTAGTCTTCATGTGATACATGGTAAAGATCAGGACTTGATCGTGTTCTCCCTTTTATTCGAAAAATAAATAAAAATGTGATTGTGATTTGCTGCTGTATACTACAAATAGACTTATGCATCCTTGTGGTTGTGCTGGCGCATTCTCCTTAACTTGAGATCGTTGGCGGTGAGAGTGCAGCGAACAAATAATGTAGATACCAGGAAGAGGTACCTCGCATATGTACTGTCAATTTGCGAGAAATGATACGAATACGAAAGCGTCTACGAGAATGAATCGCAAGCAACAACAACCTCGTACGGATAGCCGAACTATCATGACAGAAAGTGAATGACGGGACAGTTGTCAACATCGGATCGCCAATGATGTTTTAGGAACACAAAGTCTTCTGTACTGCATTAGCATTTGTTTATTCGAGTCGCGGTTTGGTACGGACGCTGGTTTGATGGTTTTCGTTTTCGTATATGGGGAAACTAAACGGGGGACAACTGCTCTGTATCCGTACCTATCTACCTTTAGTCAGCCCAAGAATAACTACATATGTACGGAGTACGCATCTCCAAAATCGCAACACGCCGCAATTGATAGGAAG
This sequence comes from Fusarium sp. NRRL 66335, assembly GCA_004367055.1. Classification (NCBI taxonomy): domain Eukaryota; kingdom Fungi; phylum Ascomycota; class Sordariomycetes; order Hypocreales; family Nectriaceae; genus Fusarium; species Fusarium sp. NRRL 66335. The sequence continues at coordinate 29,880 of QHHG01000182.1, forward strand.
CATGCCTTTCTGATAACGGTTCTGATCAACGATATCTACCAGGTGGGTAACAGGAGAATTGTCCTCTGAGGCTTAGGCTACCATAATAAAGTTGCCTAAGTGCTAGTCTAAGCTGGCATAAAGTGACTGAACTATTTCATCTCTTATGCTTTCGGGGGCCAATTCTTCTGATAACTTGAGGTCTACATGGTCCATCTGATCACTTTTCTCGCCTAGGTTAGTAGGTAGGTACAGAGGTTGTAAGTCTGACCATTCAGAAGGGTAGTAGACAGAAAAATTATGCCGAAGCTTATCGATAAGCGGCAGAAAGCATCGAATAGTCTCATCCAATGGCGGCGGGCAACTCCGGCTTTATAGCTTGCTGTCTGAGCCCATATTTTTGCATTACATAAGGTGGCGGGTGACCGAATTTCTGCGCCTCAACTCCAAAAGCCATCAAAGTTGACCTAGAGCTTTCCCGCGCAACTACCACTTAACGTATTCGCGATGCCGCCCCAGATTAAGCAAGATCTCAACCGCTCAGGATGGGAAACCACCGACTTTCCGTCCGTCTGTGAGACGTGTCTCCCTGAAAACCCTTATGTTAAAATGCTCAAAGAGGATTATGGCGCGGAGTGCAAATTGGTAGGTCAACCACTGATCTCTTTCGCGTTTTCGCATGAACGCAGCGCTGACATGATGCCAAATAGTGCACTAGACCTTTCACTGTATTCGCTTGGAGCGCCACGCGCGCGAATGGTCGTAAGAAACGGACGAATATTTGCTTGACTTGCGCGCGACTCAAGAACTGTTGTCAATGTTGCATGCTCGACCTTTCGTTTGGTCTTCCCATCGTCGTACGCGATGCTGCCCTGAAGATGGTCGCTCCCGGCCCTCAGTCCGACATTAATCGAGAATACTTCGCCCAAAACAACGAGCAACTGATCGAGGAGGGAAAGGTCGGACAAGAGGAATACGAAAAAACAGATGAGAAAGCGCGTGAGCTTCTACGAAGACTTGCGAACAGTAAACCCTACTTTCGCAAAGGAAAGACTATCGAAGAGGGCGAGAGTTCCAAGGGCGGAAATGCAGCGGTTGGTGCTGGCCTCGGCGGACCTGGCCCTATTCGAACTCGAGACTCAAAGGCAGCGGCAGCTGCGGGAGCTAAACCTGGCGGTAAGGGTCGTCAGGTTTTCCCTAGTGCTGCCCAGTTGCCTCCGAGTCCACGCGACTGGCTGCCTCCTGCCGACAAGAATATTATGTCTCTCTTCGTGACTGGTATTGAGGACGATTTACCGGAGTATAAGCTTCGGGACTTCTTCAAGGCCCACGGCAAGATCAAGAGCTTGGTCTGTTCGCACATGTCACATTGTGCCTTTGTGAACTACGAAACTCGTGAAGGTGCCGAGAAGGCTGCAGAGGCATGTCAGGGTCGAGCTGTGATTGCTGGATGCCCATTGCGAGTTCGGTGGGGACAACCAAAGGCGATTGGTACGATGGATAAAGAGCAAAGAACTCAGATGATGCGTGATGCTAGGCAACGCCAGGGAGGCTCTCAGACTGGAGGCTCGCGAGCGACGGACGGGAGTGGCGGGTCTACGAACCGACCTGCGGCTCTGCCTGCCCCTGTCGCAGCACCCCCAGGAGCTTCCGATACCCCTGCCTACGCTGCTCTTTCTGGAGATTAGACGAAGTTATGACCCTTTTTCTTTTATGTTGATTGTAAGTTAGACAAATCATCACGTTTTCGGAGTTTGGCGCCAGGGAAAAGACATCAAGGTGGACTTTAGCGAAAAGGATGGCTGACCATGGAGGTTGGAATATGGTTGAGTTGAAGGAAGAGATGAGAGGGAAAGAGCAAGATTGTTCATTGCCAGTTCACTTGTTCCTTCAGGGTATCTTTACAGTAATGTTACAAATTATACAATATGGCCGCGGATTTCCGCTCACTTTTTACCACCGCCGCAGCAGCCGCCTCCGATTGTGCCTTTGCCGGCCGTCTTGATAGATTCATTATCGCCTCGCTCGATGTCCTCATGTATCCGCAGCTCTACAATTTCCAGTTAGCTCATGCTTGTATATGGCCATGTCTGTTCCCAACGTACTGTAGGAATCTTTGCCTTCCTCTATTCTGCGGCCTTGAACAACATTTTGGCGGAGGACTTTCGCAACCTCCTCAGCGTGCTTGATCGCTGCAGGAGCGTCAGACGCATCGATCGAGGCCTTTTGACGGAACTCGTTACGGATCTGTAGCTGGGCTGCGGACAGAATTGGTGCGTCCCCTTGAGAAACCAGACCATCAGCATGATTGATCATAACATGAGGAGTAGAATGTCCCAGGCAATTTCAGTATGATTCCATACCTTGGAAAGCGATGCGCGCCGCGCGCATTAGGTGTCGGTAAGCATTTAGAGCCGGGACGGTAGTCATCTTGGCTTTCGGAAGTTCGAGAGAATGGAATTAATCAAGTATGGAGATAGGCGTGGCGATTTGAATCTATCGTGAAGATGGCCTTGAAAACGAAAAGGGAAAAAAAAGTCCGGTTCAACCTCACCTGGGTTTGGATGCTTCCGATGCTTGTAATGGCTGGGCGGAGTCTCCAGCCTCTCATCTAGCCCGACCTTCCAGGGAGTTCCAGGGCCCTTTGGACACCTCTGGACGCTAGCCGCGGAACAGGTTAAGGCGCTCATCCCACTGTAACTGGTCTGGTTGCAATAATGTCCCACTGAAGCATTTACCCCGCCAATAACGTCCATGGTGGGGGAAGTCGATGCAGCGCCATTGAAAAAAAAAATTGTTGCGGCCAAAAACCATCAGGATTTTTCTCTCCACCATCAAACCCATACACCACATAATGGCTTCCGTAGCTACTGTGACACTCCCTCTTCCCGCCCTCCCCAGTGGCTGGGCCGCCGATAAGGACTTCAAGGCTGTCGGCAAGCTTTCTGAGGCTACTCAGCGAAGTATCGAGCCTGTCGGCCCTCACTTCCTCGCCCACGCTCGACGAGCCCGCCACAAGCGCACCTTCTCCGAGGACGACCGTATCCAGGCTCAGGAAAGTGCCAAGAACGTCGAAGATGGTGATGTTAGCGACGAGAGCGAGCCCGAGGACCCCATGATGCTCCAGCGTGAGGCCAAGGACTGGAAGGTATGTGCTTCTTGATACGCAACTCGATTGCTTTTGTTAACGCTTTTCTTTTTTGTAACTAGACCCAAGATCACTACAAGATTCTCGGTATTTCCAAGTACCGCTGGAGGGCTACTGAAGACCAGATTAAGAAGGCCCACCGCAAGAAGGTCCTTAAGCACCACCCCGATAAGAAGGCCGCCCAGGGTCGTGTCGACGACGATCAGTTCTTCAAGTGTATCCAAAAGGCTACCGACGTCCTCCTTGACCCTGTAAAGCGCCGCCAGTTTGATTCTGTCGACGAGGAGGCTGAAGTCGAGCCTCCCACTAAGAAGCAGCTTCAGAAGACCGATTACTACAAGGCGTGGAGCAAGGTCTTCAAGTCTGAGGCCCGTTTCTCAAAGACTCACCCCGTCCCCTCATTTGGCAGTGCCGACGCCACTAAGGAGCAGGTCGAGGACTTTTACAACTTCTGGTACAACTTTGACAGCTGGCGAACCTTTGAGTACCTCGATGAGGATGTCCCAGATGATAATGAGAACCGTGATCAGAAGCGACACCAGGAGCGTAAGAACACCAACGCCCGCAAGAAGAGAAAGGCCGAGGATAACGCTCGTCTCCGCAAGCTGCTAGATGATGCTTCAGCTGGCGATGAGCGTATCAAGCGATTCCGACAGGAAGCCAGCGCCTCCAAGAACAAGAAGCGTCTTGAACGTGAGGCCGCCGAGAAGAAGGCTAAGGAGGACGCTCAGGCTGCCAAGGAGGCTGAGGAGAAGGCTGCCAAGGAGGCCGAGGAGAAGGCCAAGGTCGATCGTGAGTCTTCGAAGAAGGCCAAGGAGGCTGCCAAGAACGCTGTCAAGAAGAACAAGCGTGTGCTCAAGGGATCCGTTAAGGACGCCAACTACTTCGCTGCTGGCGAGCCTACACCTGCTGACATCGACTCCGTCCTCGGCGATGTTGAGACCATCCAGGGCAAGATTGATGCCGATGAGATTGCTGACCTTGCTGGCAAGCTCAACGGTCTCAAGGTTGCCGACGAGATCAAGGCTGTCTGGGTCGGCGAGACCAAAAGGCTTGTTGAAGCTGGCAAGCTCAAGGATGGCGACGTCAAGGTCTTGGCTTAAGCGATGTGTTTAATTTAGTTGGGGAAAATGCATGCGAGGTTATGATGATAGGCTCTAGATAAAATAGATACGACGATATGGATTCTAGATCAATATGACGCAAGCTACAGACCGTGGTCAGGCTCTATTCATCATCATGTCAACAGGACGAGTATAGTATAACAAAGTCGCAGGCAAGTTGTAGCTGACGCTTGGGAAGCTTATACTATCTATATGATTGAGTGAGCTCGAAAAGTTCAACTTGATAGAGAGTAACCAAATGACCCGTCACCGCTGATGGACTATTGACCAAGCTTTGCAGATCAAATCCTTGTGTATGGCACAGAACTGGGATCGTGTCATTCCTTCTTATTATACAACGCTATAAAAGCCATCCTCTTGAAAGTATTGCAAAGCTTCCGGGTGATATGTGCTGCTAGATGAGTGCGGTTAAGCAGAAATAAAACTCCTCCTAGACTCTGGCTGACTCCGAGTTAATCATGCCTCCCTATCTAAGGACTGGCCTAATACCATCTCGTAATATAGACCTTTCTTCGCAACGAGATCTTCATGTCTCCCCCTCTCGACAATCTTGCCGCCCGAGAAAACGCAAATGATATCCGCATCTCGGATCGTGCTCAATCGATGTGCAACTGCAACCGTTGTCCTTCCTTCGGCTGCTCGATCCAAGGCCTCCTTGACTACCTTTTCACTCTCTGTATCTAGAGCGCTGGTAGCCTCATCTAAAAGCAATAACCGAGGCTTGCGGATAAGGGCTCGGGCGATTGCGATACGCTGCCTTTGACCTCCAGAGAGCGACAAACCTTGGTTGCCACAAGGTGTAGCGAGACCCTCAGGAAGAGAAGAGACGAACTCATATATGTTGGCTTGTTTACAAGCCTCAACAATATCGTCATCGGACGGGCTACTCTCTTCGATACCAAGGGAGACATTGTCTCGAACTGAACCCTGGTACAGAACTGGCTCCTGTTGCACGAGGGCAATGTCTCGCCTATGTAGTCGCCTGTCTTTTGTCCTGATATCTTGGCCATCTGCCTGTAACATGCCACTAGTTGGGTCGTAGAAGCGTTCAAGCAGTGCAATCATGGTGGATTTGCCACATCCAGAGGCTCCAACGAGGGCAATCATTTTGCCAGATTCGATGGCGATGTCCACGCCTCGAAGTACTTGCAGTTTGGGACGGCGAGGATAGGCAAAAGCGATCTCGTCACAGGAGATGTCGATACCCTTCTCGGCCAAACTCTTCTCACTTCCAGGACTGTTGTCCGCATTATCATGCAGGACTTTTTGACGCCGGAGCTCGAAGATGTAGTTGATGGCAGTTCGTGCTTTCGTGATACTGGTGGTATACTGAAACAACATTGCTGATGTTTCTCCTGAAAAGACGACGGCAATAAAGATCACGTAGAATTGATCTGTTGTATACTCGCCCGTGGAAACAAGACGCCCACCGTACCTATCAGTTGTTAGTGTTATTCTTGCAATTTGTAGTCGGAAAATACTTACCAGAATCCTAGTGCCATGGCAAGGAAGGATGCCGACTGGCTGAAGGAGTAGAAAAGCATCTTCCAGCCCAGGCTTCCGATAGCCTCCTTGGCAAGGCCTTCGAGGGCATTGCTATATCGCTCGATGACCGCTCGCTCCAATGCCAGTGAGGAAACAGTCCGGATGCCCAGGACCGCCTCCGAAGCCAAACCACTGCTTTTAGCAAACCGTCCGGCGGTGTCATCGTCAAACTTGTATTCAAGTCGGATCCTTACATATCCCGAACCAACGAGCACCGGCAAGGCGGCAAGTGTAAGAACAAGACCCAGCTTATAGCCATAGGCGATGGCTAGTACTGAACTAGATAAGACTGTAACTAGGTTTATCATGATAAGCGATAGATTCATGGATAGTAATTCCTGGAGACTTGTTGGTTCAGCGGCCAGTCGTGAAACGAGGGCGCCAGTTCCACGATCGGGGTCGTCAAAGAAGATCATGTCTTGTCGAAGGGTGTTATCGAATAGTTCACTTCGATATACAGTCATGACATGCTAAAATTTGTTAGCCTCAAAGATGTTAAACTGATAGTGTATAGGACTTACTTGGCCGATCTCATTGCAAACCCAGCCAGCCACGGCATATATAACAAAGTTGGCAAGAGCAACTACAAAGAACATCAATGAGAAGAAGTTTGCCTCGCTGACATCAATTGTCTCAAATGCCTTCATGGTTCTCGAAAAGAGGATAGCAAGTGCCGGATACGTAGCGCCTGGGATGGTATAAGTAAGCTTTACTTTCGTAGCATTGGACAAACACCTTACCTCCCAATATGGAGATGATGACCAGAATAAAACAGGAGAACCACAGTGGTCTCTGTTCCTTGATAACGAGCCAAAGTCCTGTCAGAAGTCCGTAATTGATTCCGTCTTTTCGTGTGATATCCGCTATAGCATGCTGAGAAACACGGGATAAAACAGGATCAAGACCAGCAGCTGTCTCTTCATTGTCTGTCTCATTTTCCTCTTCTTCTGAAGATTCGCTACCCTTTCCAAGATCCTGTAAGCGAACGAGGCGCGAGTACGTGCCACCGCGCTGAATAAGTTCATGATGGGAGCCCTGTTCGATTGTTTCGCCCTTGGCCATGACTATGATATTGTCGGCATCACGAATCGTAGACAGACGGTGCGCAATGACAATCATTGTTCGACCTTTGGCTACGTTGTTGAGAGCTTTCTGCACAATCTTTTCGGCGTTTGGGTCCAGAGCGCTGGTGGCTTCATCGAGCATCAAGACTTTGGGATTGGAAATGATGCTGCGAGCAATGACTACACGCTGCTTTTGTCCACCGGATAATGACGCACCTCTCTCGCCAATCCAAGTATCGTAGCCCTAAGAATAGTCAGTAAAGGACTTGGAAATTGGAGAAAAGAACGTACGTTGGGCAGTGTCTCGATGAAATCATGGGCATAGGCGGATTTACAGGCCTCGACGACCATCCTTTGCTTCTCATCCTCTAGGAGATCGACCATGGGTGTACCAGTCAGACCATCTACAACATTCTGGTAGATGGTACCGCTGAACAGGGTTGGTTCCTGGATAGAAATTAGCATAATGTGTGATGTTTGGTGTCTTTGTCCATACCTGCTGAACCATTCTGATATTCGTTCGAAGCCATTGCAGGTTCAGATTCTCGACAGGACGTGCATCCAGTGTGATTGATCCATGGCTTGGCGTATACCAACGCTCCAAGAGTCCAAATATCGTGCTCTTTCCAGATCCGCTAGCACCAACAAGAGCCGTTGTCTGATCAGCAGGAATGTCGAGATCGAGCGAGTGAAGAATCGTGACATTAGAACGAGAGGGGTAGGCAAACCGGACCCCACGGAATTGGATATTGCCCTGGAAGTCGGGTATGGTTTCGCCTTGTGGGGATAACGCATCAATTTGCGACTTGCGATCAATCATCTCGAACATCTCCTGGGCAGCGGCAGTGGCTTTGGAGATGGCTATTGTCTGGGGCGCAATCTGAGTGAGTGCTGTAGCAGCAACGAGAACAGCAAAGATGACACTACCAAGGTCCATGGTTAGTTGGTTCAAATGAAGCATTGGGATGCCAGATATACTCACGTCACGACGGTTCCTGGCTGAGTGATCTCACCCTCCGAGTACATCCTCATTCCCTGCCAGAAAGCCAAGCCATATCCTGCAAAGATGCAGAAGAACTCAGTGGGGAACAGAACCATGTATACCCAGGACTTTTTATGGCCAATCCTCCTTGCTTCCTGAAGCGTATCCGTGAAGCGTTTCGACAACTTTGGAAACGCCCAGAAAGCATGAGCTGTGCGAATAGTCGAGAAGGCTTCCTCGGCTAAAGAACTTGACCTCGAGTAGACATCAAACATGGCATACTCGTATCCAGTGTCAATAGCGACACATATGATAGTGACGATCAGGTTCACTGGAATGATAGCGAGGACAATCAGAGTAAGCTTCCATTGAACGGCGAAGGCTACGATGAAAGCAGAAACGAAAGTCGAGAGGGCAGCAATTGTAATGCCAAACTTTTCAGAGATTCCTTGGTTGATGAGGTTACCATTTGTCGTGATCTGGCCGGGTATCGAAGAGGCGGGAGAGTCAAAAAAGGCCACCTCTTGACGGAGAGTGCTCCGGACAAAGTCAACACGAAGGGATTTGGTAGTGTTGATGGCCGCAATGGAAACGAGTATCTGAAAGAGTAAGTGTAAGCATATGGTTACTAAAATACCTAGGTAGGTAGCGAAGACGTGATAAACAGACCGTCCAAATATAAGTCAGAACAAACTTTGCGATAAAGAGATAAATGAAGTACAAGCTATAAGATGAAATTGGTTAGTACAGATCCATACCTAGATAAAAAGCACGATACACAGTCATCCATACCTGTACTTGCTAACCTCAGTTCGGTATCCAGCAGGTGACAACGAGCCAGTAGCAAAATCGGTAAAAACGTTGATGAACTTTCCAAAGACGAGATCCATAAGGGGCAGGATTGTACCTGCAGCAATCATACAGATAAACGCGACACTGTTGAGGATCCATCCCAAGCGATCATTGTAGGTAAAGACACGCTAGAAATGTTGTTAGTTATGGTGTATCAATACAATGCGCACGCATATTGATATTAATACCAAGTAGTACTTGAAGCTTGAATCATTCTTCTTCTTCTCTTCTTTTGTATCACCTTCGAGTGTAACCGTCATGGTGCTGTTTGTGTTTGTGTTTGTGTTTTTGTTTGGCTCACTTGAATCGTCAAGTTGGCTTTCTTGTTTCTTTTTATGCTGCTTAGCAGTCATCTTGAACTAGGAGACATAACATAACATAACATAGCATAGCAAACTCAAGACAAACGTCGACTCTTTTGAATAAAGGGTGCTTCTTGGCGTTGACGTTGATCGCAACCCGCGCGATACGGCTCAGCCAATGAGCTTATACAGCCACAGATCATCAACGGCATAGTCTACTGGGTAGACTACTTACAGTACCTACCTAAGGTAGTAAGATAATTCAGACCGGGGCAATTATTCAGCCGCTTGTAGTCAATTTCAACTACCTACTATACCTAGGTAATTAGGTACCTACCTGAATCAGATGCATGTCATAAAGATAAAGCAGAGTACCTAGGTATGTACACAAGTTGAGTTACCTACCTACCTAGGTACCTAGGTAGCCTTTGTATATCAAGCATGGCAATTTGAGAAACTACGGATACGGATAGACTACCGTTAAACTAAGACGAAATACGGATAGAGTTTCGATCCATTGACCTCTCCTGAATCACAGCCACATTTAATTTAATATCAGGCTACAAGCCACAATCCATCAGTCGGTCCCCGCGCTTCCCGAACCCTTCCATCACTTTACTTTACTTTACTTCCCTTTCTCTCGTATCCGTACATCCCGTACATGATACATCTCATCTATACCGCGTCGTCAGCACCCAAATTCTAGTCTTTCTCCAATTACGAGCGGAGGAAAAGAAAAAGAAAGAAAAAATACCTGAAATTGTTCTCATCTCACATCTCTACGTCATCTATTGGTCACATAAAGACAAGAGAGCTATGGACCAGCCCAGTATCGGCCGAGGGCTCACCAACAACGGACCCGCGGCTCCCGATGACTCTGCACGGCGTGCGGTAAGTGATACCCGTATATTCATATTCATGTTCATATTCCACATTAGGCATTCTTCACCGGAGTAATTGCCGTTTTGCTGTCTTGCGAGGTTCCACGGCTTTGGTTTGCTTGCTTCCTTGCTTGGCCTTGTCAGGCATATCAGTCTAATATGGATCCATGAATGTCAAGACTAACTGGATATCTCGTGAACTCAGTGTGATCAGTGTCGTATGCGAAAGGTAAGCATTATCCCATAGATGCCATTTCAGAAGCAGCGTAGCCTTGGTGCTTCTGGATGCACAAACTGTTCAATATACCGGATTCCTATCAATAACGCCCCGTATGCAATAGATCCGATGCGATAAAGACTGGCCATGTTCCAACTGTCGTACAGCTAAACGCTCTTGCACATCCACTGGTGTTGGTCAGAGACCCAAGGAGCCCAGGCAACGAGTCCTCATCTCATCTCAATAGTTAGTCACCACTTGCACTGCACCCAGCGAAGGGCCATCGTATCTGTCACATCCATCCATCACTCACTACACATTTCATCACCCACCACCTGAACATGCAAATCAGTTGCTAATCAGTGACATACGCACCCTCTAGTGAACGCAAAATTGATCAAATTGAAGTCCGTCTAGCTAACATAGAAAATCTCCTTCGCGATCTCTCCCAGCGCCCTACATCAACACCAGGGAGCAATGTCCACTTCCCCGCAACCCCTGGGGCCTTTGTTGGCTTGGACGCCAACGCTGCGTCAACTGTCGGGTTTGAAAGCTCTGATGATGAGTCTGCTCTGGGTGGCGATTCTGTAATCGCACAGCAAACGACATTTGCGAGCGAACTCCTTGAGCATGCGGTGGAGCGCACATCTCTGCACGACGTCAGCCCCAAGATGTGGGAGGCTCTCGCCAACCTGAGACAGATAGCTGAGCTTCAGAGTCGACAATCTATCAGTCATGGCCCCAGGTTCCCATTGCAGCAACCGTTACCGCAAGGCGGTCTCGGCCAGCTCAAGATGCCTCCCATGGACGTCGTCGTCTCCTTACTGAAGCGAGCAAGAGGTACGTATCAAAACATCTGTTATCCAACCCACACGCTGACTTGGTGACAGCGTCCCCGCCAGGGCTCTTCACATTTGTGTGCTATTTCGTGGGAATAAGTGACTTTTCCAACCTTTGTCGAATGGTCTACTTCCCTACAGAAGACTTCACCGATGCCACATTTATCATCGTCAACGTCGGACTTTACTACCTGTTTCTTGAACAGCATGCATTGACCATCGACAACAAGGCTCTCAAGGACGAGTTTGCCTCTCATCTTCACACGAGTCGAGTGAACTTGGAAACTGGATTGGCAAACATGTCTCTCTTCATGTCGATCAAAATCGAGACAGTCCAAGCTCTATTAATGGGAGTGAGTGATCTTCTTGTGTCAAGAAGCAGTAGACACTAACGAACCGATCAGACATTGTATGCAATTGATGTATGCAGGCCCTCAGTAGCCTGGCACCTCAATAGTGCTGCCGCCCAAATGTGCCAGACCGCAGGATTTCACCGCAAAGATCACTCCATGCGTAACCCAGAGGAAGCTGGCATTAGAGCAATCCTCTTCTGGTACATTTATACAACAGATAAAGCGTTGGCGATCCGACTTGGACGTGCGCCTCTTATCCAGGACTGGGAAATTGACATTCCGCGGACCTTCCACTTTGAGGGCATACTGAGTATTGAGACCAAGGCTGTTGCGTCCATGTGGCTAAGTGCTGCAACGCTCCAGGGCCAAGTGTATGAGCAACTGTAAGTATCGCTCCAATGTCCTTCAACTGTTGTGGCTAACAAAAATTCAGTTTCTGTCCAGCTGCGTTAGCTCAGCCTCCCGCTGTTCTCGCTGAGAGGGCTCGAATGCTGGCGGCGAAGTGTCGGGAGGTAGAGGCGGAGGCGCACGAGAGCCGAGGATTGGCCATTGCCTCGCTTGAGAAGATAGGAGCTTCGCCCTTGGTTGATGTTCACGTCAAGGGTGACGAAGTCCAATTGCTATCAACTATGACACTTATCTATCGAGCGATCCCAGCCCCTGAAGGCTCCTCCAGTAGGTTCTGTGACGAGTGCATAGAGACCGCAAGAAGGGCAACACATACGCATTTAGCGTGTATGGAATTGGTGCGAAAAGATCCCCATGCGAGGAATATATATGTCCACTGGTATGTTCATGGCAACAGTCATCCCTGGGCTCCAAGCACATCTGACAAACTTGTAGGAACCTGGTCTTGACTCCGTTTGCCCCGTTTTTCGTTCTGTTCTGCTATGTCATAGAAACATTATCGGCAGAAGACCTGCGTCTCTTGAATGATTTCAGCACGTCCATTGGAGAAACTAGCGACGCTTCGGAGACAATGCAAAAGCTCTCGCGGCTATGCCAAGTCATGAGCAATGTCGCAGCACTTTATGTCGAAGCCAAGTCGCAACAACAGGAAGACCAAACAATGGCACCAATCGGAGATGAGTTTGACGTTTATTTGAGTCAGCTCGGCTTCATGCCTGTGATGGATCCTAACATGAATACCGCTGGTGGCGACCCCAACGCTGCATTTCAGGATAACTCGCAGGTGGCGCAAATGGCAGACTGGATGTCTGGAAGTCGCAACTTGCTGGGATTGTTGGAACAGGATATATCCCAATTAGGAGGCCCTCAGTGGCCACCAATGTGAAGGGTTGGGGGCCATGCCAGTCGATAGAAGAATTTCAGTGCACCGTCATTACTCAGTGTCTGTTTGCGCTTTCAGAGTGATCAATAAGCTTAATCCGTGGGGAACCGCGGGTCGTAGACCTCATAGCCCTCATCTTCAGTGTCACTTTCTGGCAAGAGGTTCTTCTGGAGACCAGGGTTGACTGGTGCAGGCTCAAGCGCATTGGTCGGTTTGGGTTTCTCAGTAGTTGATCCTGTTGATCCTGATCCACTGCTTTCCACTTTGGTGAAAGCACTCTTGAAGCCACTCTTTTTAAATCCGCCTTTCTTGAAACCTCCGCCTCCAGTACCTGTGGTAGTTTCTTGGCCAGGGAGTTTGATGCTGATTAGACCATCTGCTTTGGCCTCGGCCTTTCGAGCTCGTGAGCCCGCATTGGGATCACGAACCATGGCCTTCATATCCTTGAGGCGCTGTTTGTGACTGTGATCATAGCTGCCGAGATGGGCTTCATAGTCGTTCATCCGGGAATAGCCTTTAGAGCAGAGCTGGCAGTAGAAGGACTTTTGTGCTTCACGTGCAGCTGCAGTCTGCGCCGCCGGAAGTGTTTGGTGTCGCTAAAAGCGTGTCAGTAAGTCAGTAGTAAATCAAGGCACGCCGGGCTCACTGGAGGCATCTTCCTTCCAAATCGTGTTTTGTCGCTCAACACTCGAAGCGCGTATGTATGATAGACTTGCTGTAAGGAAGATGTAGATCTGTTGATGTTTGATGGGAAAGATTGAGCAGTGGCCCGGGCCAGAACGAATAAGGTACTAAGTACTAGGGAGCTCGGGCACTAACCTCAAATGGCCAAGATTTTGAGTTGAGCTGTCGCCAATCACAATTTAGCATGTTTTGCTGACCGGGCTCCCAGAACCTCAACGTCATTCCCAGGGGGCTTTCGGCAGGGGCTTCCAGAACACCTGCCCCAGAATCTGGTGGCAGCTTTCCCCGTCTACCACCACGTTGAGGCGCTAATCCCAACTGGAAAAACTTCCCTGTCACGAGCGCGCCATCATCTCTTCTTCTACGTCTCGGCTCCCCGCCAACGTTTCTTGAGACTGTCTCTCTCATCTACTTAGAGAGGTAGCACGCTGGCCGTGGTAACACAATGGATTTCGACCAACCCTCCGATCGTCGAGCCTCACAGGCGAGCTTCTTATCTTTGCAGCAGCTTGACCCTTCCCCGATAGATTCTCCGCCAGCAGATCCCACTATTGACCGCCGTGACCTCGGGCCACCGCCTCGGGGAAGTGATGATGGATATGAGATGGTAAACGCCGATGAAATGGAGAATAGCACATCATCGATCAGGGCTCCTTCCACCGGTGCTCCAGGTTTGAGTGCGAGCACAAACCTCAGATCGTCTGGGACTGGTCCTGGCCCTATCTTCTATCGTAAGGACACAATCACTTGCATGACCCTTGAGGAAGACATGCTTACTTGACTAGTTATGCGAATCCAGAAGTTTTCAAGTTACGCAATGGGTATCTTCACCTCCCTCCATCTCGCCAACGTCTCTCTCATTCCCGCTATCACGCGCTCGGTTCCTGGCTCGGAAACCTACCTCCTCATGACTCGTGAAATTTACCAAACCTCACTCACCGAACCCATGCTGGTTGCTCTACCTATCATCGCCCATGTCGGTTCCGGTATCGTTCTTCGATTGTTGAGGAGATCGCAGAATATGCAACGTTATGGTGCTGCGACCCCCGGGATGTACGCCCTTCATCGTTCAAGGACAGAATTTGAGGATCAGAAAAGTGCTCGGGCCGCTTCACCATGGCCAACGTTGAGCTATATCTCGATATCCGGATACGCCTTCACTGTCTTCTTCGCAGCCCACGTCTTCGTCAATCGCGTCTTGCCTCTTCAGGTTGAGGGCGATAGCTCCAACATCGGTCTCGCCTATGTCGCACATGCGTTCGCTCGACATCCCGTTACTTCTTGGTTCTCCTATGTTGGTCTCCTCGCCGCCGGTTGTGGTCATATGATCTGGGGACAGGCGAAATGGTTCGGTCTGTCACCTACGACCAAGTTCATCTGGGGAACGAGTAGTGTGCCTGCAGAGAAGAAGGCTATGAAGTCAAGAAGACGAAAATGGGTTGCTCTTCACGGTGCTTCGGTAGCTTTTGCTGCGCTATGGGCGGTCGGGGGTCTGGGTGTTGTCGCAAGGGGAGGTCTTATGGATGGTTGGGTTGGCAAAGTGTACGATGATCTCTTCTCGGCGATCGGGCTGTAAAAAGCAGGAGTTAGTCAAGCATCGTTGGAGTTTGGGAATATTGCACGGTAGACTTTTTGAGTTTCTACCCTGGCACGCATTATGGAAATACCCTGCGTTCAAATGTACGACAGAGAAAGAAGTAAATAAGTATGAGGACGTCAGGACCATCGTTAATAGAAGCGTTTTGAATCATGAGAACTGTTGGTACTATTCTCTGGTGGCTGCAAACACCCCCCTTATAAACATCCTAAAAACGAACAAGGCGGTACAAATAGCTGGCTTTGCATAGTCACAACCACAGAGACACCGGAGCACGACTATAATGTTCGTTTCCCATAGCTAAACAATACCAGGTTCCTTACAGGCTATTTGTAAATAGCCCCAAATGAAAGATTAACTAGAGATGCGTTGACACTTTCCATTGTCACGAGTACTGTACAGGGTAGTCGCCGGCACTGTAAGCTTTCTGTCAAAGCCAGAATGCATTGCCACCGACATTTTCACAAAGAAATAAGTAACCTCTCTGCTCCAACATCACCTTGCTAATTGGATAAATATATTTTGCATAGCTGAATGCAGGCTTGGCTTGCCTTGTGTTCCCAACTAATTTCTCGCAATGCCAAAGCGCAAGCCTCCATCGATCGAAGAGAGCTCTGATCCTCTTCGGACACAAGATGTAGTTCCATCTCGGCCATGCAAGCGTTTACGCATCGCAAATGCAGCTTACGACCCGCCACCCCGGGACATTCTAACCAAGATATCTTCTGAGATCCTACTGCGAATTCTATCGTTTCTCTCTTCGTCCGAGCTCCTCGACATTTCACCAACTTCGCATCGACTATACCGCCTTGCCTCAGATCCTCATCTGTGGCGCGAGCATTATTATGAGCGTTTCGTGCTCCCACGCGCGTTGCGTATACCTGGTTTCCGTCTTGGCGGAGCTGGGGGTACCAAACTTCAATACTCGGCGCGACGAGCCGTTTGGGCCGATGGAAGGAAAGGAAGAGCACCCGACGACGAGTTCTTGAAGGAGAGCAGCGAGAGCGAGAGCGTTGACTGGAAGAGACAATACAAACTGCGTCATAACTGGGCCAGAGGCAAATGTGCGGTAGAGGAGGTCAGCGTGCGAGATGCACCTGACGGCAGTGATGGACAAAAGAAGACGCTGGTCAAAGTCATTGAGGGTATTGCAATAACGGCTGATCCGGAATCTGGATTGCGCGCATGGGATCTACGGACGCGGCGGCCGATAGCACAACTCGATCTTTGTGAGGACGACGAGAGTGACGATACTGCACCGACATCGCTGGCAGTGGACGAAAGCGGTTCTGCAACAGCGGTGGACATCATAGTGGGATTCGCCGATGGGGGTTTCGGACTTTGGCGGTTGAATCTCCAACAACAAGAATTGATGCGAAGATACCGGCATGAAAAAAGCTGCAACGGGGAAGTCGTTGCAGTAGCGCAAGGCCATCCTTACGTATTGACAGCTACAGCTGCTGGTTTGATCTCGCTCTACACATTTAATCGACCAGTCGCCGAGCCCACAGACGATTTGACGAACAATGCAAATATGACTAGCGAACTGCTATCGTATGGAGCAGTAAAGCAAAAGTCGGAGCGCCGAAAGAAGAGCACGACCCTGCCGCCTCCATACCTTCTTACGTCTCTCAAGTCGCACACCACTCATCTTCCTCTTGCTCTATCAATACGACGTATGTCGTCCTCCGTGAGCGCCTCTATCGCCTACACCTTCCCTGTCCGTGATGGCTGGTGCATCGGAGTCCAGGACCTACTCATCACGCCGTCCCCCGATAACAGCGTCGTTGACAAATTGACCTCTCGCCTTGCGTCGACGCTTCCTATCGCCGCCTCAGGCGGCGGCGTCGACTCCATCCGAACCAACAGGTCACGTTCAGAGCTTATGACCCTCTGTTACAGCCACCCATACCTCCTCACCACACTACCCGACAATACACTCGTCCTTTACCTCTGCACGTCCACTGCTACATCTCTCTCGCTGTCCTCTGGTATCCGCCTATGGGGCCATACGTCCGGTGTCTCAGACGCTGAGATTACACCGCGGGGTAAGGCTGTCAGTATTAGTACGCGGGGTGACGAGATCCGCGTATGGGAACTAGAGGGTCGGGTTGGAGGCAGCAGCATCGAGGTACGACCTACGACCAGGCAACCGGCTGATGATGCGGGCAGCCCTACGACAGCCCCGCGCGCCGAGTGGGAGGACCGCAGGAATTGGGTTGGCTTCGACGACGAGATGGTCATTGTTCTCAAAGAGGCGCGAGACGGTCGCGAGAGCCTAATGGTCTACGACTTTACATGATGCTGACAGCTCAATGCCGTCATAGTCAACGAGCCGGAAGGCAGCTTCATTTCCACTTTGATAAAAGGCGCGCAACATAGGCCCGCGTCGCGTCGCTACCAACAAGGACAATCGCCGCCGCCTCCAGCTCGCGCCACGCTCCTGGGGAAGAATGCTGACCATCCGTGGCATGCTCAAGAGTTACGGCGCTCTGCAAGTGGCAATACCCGAGACTGTGGGATGAGTCTTTCTGAAGGTCTTGGCAGTTATCCGTCACGAACCAATGACTGTTGGGGGAGGCCGTAAGAATCAAGGCAGCATGACTATAAGTCCTAGCAAGCCTTGCTGACGCAGAACAAACGCATGCCTAAAACATGTACCAAAAAGTACGAAATGTGTCGATTGGGTCTGGATGCTCAATGGCAGCGACTGAAACTTAATTGACCAGGCGTTATGATTAAACTTTCAGCGACATTCCCTCCCGATGGAATCGTCCGTCATGACGACTGGCCCGTACGTTGTCCAGAGGTTGAAGTACCTATCGATCCAGGCACTTCCGCTTCGCTAGCTGGAGCTTATCTAGACATGGAAAGCCGATTCGGAAACAAGGTCACGCAAACCATACCCAGGTCGTACAAAAGCTGTATCTCATCAGGGGGTGGCTGGAAGGACTCAAACTCTCTAGAGTGGTTTGAAGAACCTGAGGCCATCAGCGACCTGGGATGGCTTTTCAAGATGTATAATTAGATAGTCTAGTGATCAATGCATCACGCAAGCAGATTCCCGCCCTGAGAAGGGAGATCTTCGCCCCCCCCCCCTGCGTTCCTGAAACAAGGTCCATTGATGAAATGATGCAGCGGAAGTTTGCTACAGCGTCTTCCAGTGGAACTGGCGTTGCATATCCTGTCATGCATTATGTGGCTCCACGGCATGAAACAAAAAGAACCAAGGTCGCACTGACAGCGCATCAGAGAGAAGAGACAAGGGAAGAAATAAGAGAGTGGTGACCTCGAATCGCAACTTGCCACCCTAATTATTTGCGCAATGCCATTGGATTTCCCGCATCCAAGCAGATGCTGACACGCCACAGTGCTGAAACGACCATGGACGTGGATGTTATGTTATGCTATGGACGCCTGTACAGTGCCTTAGCCATGCCAACAAATCAACTGCGTCAATTGAATCCTGCTTGAACCCAATGCAGTGCTATTGTTTGCTGGCAGCCAGCAGAGCCAACATGCGCCACACTGCCATATCCACCGTATCTTTATCAAGGAAAGGCAATGAGGCAATTAAGTCAAAGCGAAAAGAAGGAAAGGAATTCTTGGCCTTGAACAATTCACCAGGCCCCATTGACTCACCCCGTGACATTGGATGACTACCCAGGTAGAAAGTGCACGTTGCCGCTGGTCGTAACCGTCCAGAGCAGGGCAGAGCATAGCATAGCAGAGACGTCCCACCCCCACCAGTCGCGAGGGGTATCGACTTTCACATGGCACAGGCACAGGCACATTCTCTCATTCTCTATCTAATCAAGTCAAGTCTAGGAACAAGACCCATATGATTGACTGAACGTAGTGGGGCCGTCCCTTGGGTATGGAGTTGAGTTGTCTTGTGGTCAGTGGGGAATCTGGGATGCTGCTTCTTTTTAGGCGGAGACAGAACGGCTTAGACTTAAGGGAGTGCGACTATCACCGACTTTGATATGCGAGTCGAGGTTGACTTGTCAGTGATTTAATTTGATTGTCCTCTGTTTTACGTGGAAGGAGATAATGTGAGAGATCAATTAGTTTAACAACAAGATGAGGGAAAGCATAGACTACCTATGTAGACGACGTCTTACCGGAGAAACTGATCAAGAAACAGATCCAATGATTCAAACGGAACTTTACTTTACACCCGTGCACGCGGCCCGAATCTCTCTAGCCGCCCAACAAGGCAATATCCATCATGAACCGTCGCCAGAGATTGGCCGAACCGAAGGACGGACGGCACATGGATGGGAAACGGAAGGCCGATACAAGACGGTGTGTGAGAGCAGAGACGGTGGATCAAGTTTCTCTCACCGTTCCTTCCATTCTTTGTCTCTGCAAGCCTGCAAGGTTGAAGGACCCTGATTGAGGTCGATCAGTTGGAGGCCGGAAAGTTGAGGCACGGATGGCGATCATATCCATAGATTAAGTAGTAGGGAGAACGACATATTGAACATATGACTCTTGTCTCCAATGGTTGTGTACTGTACTGTACTGTAGTAAACTGTAGTTGACGCTGTAAGCGCACGGAATGTGCAATTGACACCTGGAAAATGGCGCTACAAACACTCCGCTTGATTGCAACCATGGCGCGGGACAAAAAGTGAGGCATAATATGTATTTCGATTGTTGGAGGTGAATTGACTCAATTCGACACGACCCCTCTTGTGTCTGCTGTAGTCTGTAGTGCACCTACCTAGTGTGGTCCAGTGTAAGCACCTGTGGTTTGCAGCAGTAGAAGGGTCCCGTCCACTAATGCGCCGGGCCCGTCAAGGACTGGTCCCTGTGATGACGTCTTTCCAAGTTAGCACATGCAGATGCACTTGCGCATCCTCTGGATCTGAGGGGTCTAGATCGTATGTGAGCGAGCAATCAATCAAATTCCTTGGATTGATTGTTGCATCCGTATTGTCCTATCCTCTTCCAATGTCAACAGCCCGATGGGAGAATGGAGAATGAAGAAGCTGAAGGACGCTGACCGCTCTCTGTACAGTCAATCAATCGACCTTTCACCGTCACACAGCCCCAAGCCTTTGACGCCTCCAGCCTCCATCTTTGTTCTGTCGGTCAACAACATCAACATCCCGCCCGTCATTAGCCTCAATTGATGCATGTACTGTAGTAGACACTGAGACAATGCTCAATGACTTGCTTGATGCGATGCTGATGCGCAACACCCTCGCTGACTTTCCGAATGCGATCCAGTACTCGAGATACGTCTGGTTCTAATTATCTCCGATCTTAGAGTGCCATGCCATGCTATGCTATGCAATGCGGGTGTTGATTAGTCTCGTGCGTGTTTTGCCTTACTCTTTGTCTTGATGTGCTCAGACTCCTGGGAATGTCTCAACCTCTCTCGTTTTGTCTCAGAACAAGGCGGTCAAATGACCGTATGAATGGTACCATACAGTACTTTACTGTAGTAGTTTAGAGTGATACCCCACGGAAACATACCTCGTGAGCCTCCAGTTCCCAGCACCCTTTGGAAATAGCGGTCCTCTCAGGGCCGAGAGCCGCCCTCTCTGTACGAGCCCTGACAACCACCAGCACAGCGGATGTTTATCAGCCACCGCCGATTGAGTATACGGAGTGGATGGGACGGAGGGTTCACGCGCCGGGCGGGCCGTTTCACAACCAAGGCAATGAATGGGAGCGTGGTAGGCCGTCGTCCCGATTCTGCCACCAGCCAGCGAGTCACCCAGTCTATACATACGTTATCAGCTATCACCTTGCAAAGGGCCTCGTCTAGACTATCTGTCATGTGCTCGACACTCACAGTCAGTCACTCGCTCACCTGCCAGAGCGTCTCTGGACGATCGAGAGAGCAATGGTGGGGAACCTTGTTAACAACCTAGCAACATCCATGTATGTGTAACCTCCCCAGAATCTGGGGAATAGTCTGAGCTTTCGCTATCGATAAATATTCGGAAGTCGCATTAGTAGTCTCTTATCTTAAGAAATACGACAGAAGGCAGCGCACAAGAGTAAGAACAAGAGTCAGAGTATGACCTCACTTGGCAGACACAAATAGAACAGGCACCTCCCTACCTATCTAACCAGAGGTGCGTGTCCCACACATACTGGTTATTCCGCTGGCTTCTCGGTTCGGATTTCCCCCTTAATTTGCTCTGCTTATGGGATTCTTATTGCAGGTTGACTCAATCACAAATGTCGACTACTCATAACTGTAGGTTCAAGGATGTAGCGAAGTTAGCCTGTAACTCCTTGCTAAAGCCGACTATTCCTTCGGCTGACCCGGACATTCAATTGATGATGTGCTCAAGACGCAGGTGACATAGTCCAAGAATTGAAGTATCTATCCTGCGTTAGAACCATATTAGAGCTCACATTGCCACCGTAAGCTCAGTCCCATGGTGTGCTTCAGATACAGAACAGTGCTCTATCTTCGCACGCTGACGGAAATGGTCAGAATCCTCGCGCATAAGTTAACTGACTGTGTCTCTGTTGGGAACCATCAAAACACGCACGGCACATCTCATGCAATTTTGAGCCCATAACAGAGAACTGATTAGTGCCAATGCCATCAAGAGATGGTGACGTTGGCATTTGACCATGATGTAAATGCCATCATGCCATCTCCCATCAACGACAACTCAATCCATCGTCAAGCGTCAGCAGTCACCAATCAGCAATCCTTCCAGAAGCCTCCAAGGTACAGACAGTACTGTACCGTATTGCAGCCCCCAAGCCCCTTATCGATAATTCACTGCTGTCTCCCATGGATATCAGCCACTCCCCCCCCCTGGCGTAATGTATGGACATCTTAGCATGTGGCCCCCCATACATGCCAAGGACTCACTAGACCAGATATGACTTGGCACCAGGTCTCGTTTCGGTCTCTTTAGTGTATCTTTGGGGCAGATCAAGCCTGTTTCTCCCCCGTCCTGTGACTCACATCGAAGTAGTGTGGGGGAGGAATTGGACTTTGGATAACTGAATGAGAGACGGGAGTGAACGAGAAACTGCATTCGCTTCAATTCGTGATTTGAAGCGCAATTGATGAATGACGCTAAGTTTGGATGTTGTGAGTGTCTACTTGAGTTACTTGGATTGCAAAGAGTGCCAAAAGAAATGCGGATGCCTTTCCACTGTTGAGCAATAGGGACAATTAGCAAATTAGTGATTGCGGTCATGTTTCCTTGCTAGACAATGAACTGAACGCCCATCTAATGCGACAATTCAACTACATGTGATGGTTGATGTATTCAACACCAAATTGAATCATGAGTCGACATGAACAGTGAGTGACATGTGCTTGGCGGGGTTGATCATTTTCCAGGGCTTTCCCAGGGCCGAAACAAAGGGTCTGAAAATGGAAATCCGGAAGCGGGAACGATTGACGACACGCAGACATGAAAATTGAAGATGAATGCACACCAGTTCAGAGGATAGTTTTACAAACATGAGCCCGCATAGTATCGCAGTGGGCTAAGTCAGTCAAGTCAGATGGCAAGTCGAGGCAGACAACTGACGAGATGACATCCATGCTATCGCTCACAAACTGGAAATACTAATCTAAGTGCCAAAGAAATCCGGAACTGGCACACGGCGTTCTTGATCAATTGGGCGTCGGGCAGCGAGAAAGAGGAGGGCTGATTCAAGACATGAACCGTCACACACGGTTACTACACACCCCCCTCAAACCTCAAAATAATGGATGTTTATCGTCTCGATCGCGATTTTCTCTGGTAGAAAGCAGGCGCGGAGGGGTAACAAGATGAGATTAATCTTGCTATTGAAAGAGTCGGCGCTGTAAGAAGGGAAAGGGACGACTATAGTGATGGTGTTGTGAGGTCAGTCCTTCTGGTAATGTCGTAAAGTTCAGATGGCATCATGATCGCCCCAATAGGAACATGTGTTTAATGTAGGGACGCGCATCTGCCGCTGAATAAACGCAGGCTAGATCTCTTGTCAGGAGCCTTCTGTAGGAACAGGGAGATGGACCATCCAAACGGTACCTACAGTACCTTGGGGAACTAACTGGGTTTGGGAGATTTGGCGCCGGCCTCGTGGACGTTGCCAATTCTGACCAAGCCACACAGCGCCTTTCAATGTGACGGAAAGCCGAATAGGCTAGGTGGAACATGTACCTACATGCCGCATACCAAGGCCGTAATGGCGCACGAACTGCTGGCATCACCACTGCCTTGGCTGAGAGAGCTGGAGGCCTGACAGCCAGCCAGCCTCAGCAATCGTGTTTTGACAACCTAGCCAGCAACTTACCTGCAAGATATCAGTACAGGTGGACACGATGTATCCGTAACTGGGCAGTAAGTTCAAATACCTGGACGGCGATCTCAACAACCACGGATGGATGCACCTCTGACTACTGCCCTGGCATGGCTGGCATTGATACAGCAGCATGTTATCCTTGGCAGTGCTGAGATAGTCTAAAGCCACAAGAGAGACAGACGCCTCCTCGCTCGACATTGGACAATTTTACCCGTGGAGCTAGACAAGGGACCTGATCTCCGTACCGCTGCTCGGCCACGATATGGTCATTTTGCTTTTGGCTCCGTTTCTTACATATTAGACTACGAATACCTATTCACTTCACTTTGCAAGTTGCTTTTTTGCTATTCTCCACTCACACTGGCTCACGTCTGAGATTCCTTCTGTGAATTGACTTTAAAGCCCAATTCCTTGCTGAACATTCACGCATGCAACTGGCATGACGAAGCAGGTACTGAAAAGCTCTTCAACTTTGCTTAACAATTGGACTTTACACTTTAGGCAGTAGTAAATGGGACAACAGGGTGAGTCAAAGAAAAAGAGCTTTCTCAAAGAAAGCTAAAGCAATCTATTTGGGATTGATAATCTGCCTCGACCTTCCGTGCATATATCTACCCATAGCTACTCCGTACAGTAAAGGTAGGTACGGCACGGTACAGTACAGTGCAGGGAAGGTAGGTACGCTGCAGTGATTCAGTTTCCAGACGGACTGTGGGATATTTTTGGGAAGGAAAGGGTCAGCCCGTCCATCTCTATCGAAAAAAAAGATCCACAGACCCACCCCTCCCGTGGTTGACAAGAAGTCCCTGATGACCCTTGCGCGACCACCTCACACATGACTTGGGTTTGGGAACAAGATGGGGGATGAAGATGAAGATGAACGACAAGACCAATTGACCGAGATTACCGTCATACTTTGTTGCGTCAATGTTCAATCTCTGGGTCGCGCAAAGATTTAATGTTGAAGATTACTCACAAGCTATCAATCTGGTCCAATGCCTCGTCGCTCACCGAACTCTAATGGAACCTTCTAAGGCACTGTACAGTTTCTTTTTGTACCCACTTCTATTCAAGGATCCATGCTTAACACTGGATCTCCCCTACAGTCAGTCAATGCTGCAGACAGTACTATGTATATACTGTGTCTAGGCCTTGAAGGATCCAATGGGATGGCTATTCAACCAGTCAAGTATCGGAAACCTGGCGCATGGGGAAAGGAGGCTACGAAAGTGACATGTCTATTGGGCGTTGGAAGGTCCGTCCTGTCCTGTCCTGTCCTGTCCTGTATTCCAGGCATTGATTGATTAGAGAAAGGGACAAAAAGAGGCAATGCCATGAGTGGGGTGTGTCGGTAGCAATTCTTACCTCGTTGCATTATCACATTTCATTGTGGCTGCGCTTAATCCACGTTTCTTTTATTAGATGCACGCCCTGATCCCCTTTGCTTCCCCTTCTTTGACCTTTCCCGTCCGTCTTCCTTTCTCCGTTTCCATGAGACGCCACTGTGTGGGTGAGCGAGTCTCCGTGTGTGAGCCATCATTGTATTGTTTGTAGTAAATGTCCATTGCAGCGTAGGTAGGCATTGATTGCGCTGCGCTGCGCTGCACTGATAGGCAGTCCAATTCATACCTACCTATCAGCCATGACACACCCCTTTCTTTTCCGTTTCCTTCTCCTTCCTCTTCCTTCTTCCTCAGCATCTGCATCTTGCCTTCCTCTGTACAGAACTTTGAAGCGATATATCGCTGATGAATCCTTGAATCCCACTACGTACAACATTCTAACCTCAAGCATTGTCTTGTGTCTTGCTTGACCCGAGCATCAATCGACATCTCGTTCCACCTACTCACTATATCCCCCCACCCGCTTGTCTGCTTGCTCAAGCGCACAGTCATCCCAACGGATCCTGCTCTGGCGCCGTCTCGAAACGAAAGGTCCTCTCTCTTTCTCTAGACTCTCTCGCTCAACTGTTGCATTCGCAGGGGAGACGAGTTGATTACGACCTGATCTATTCCCAATTGGACATCTGTTGAGGAAGGTGAAAAATGCAGCCATAGGTAGTCATCGCT
Source organism: Fusarium sp. NRRL 66335 (assembly GCA_004367055.1). Taxonomy (NCBI): domain Eukaryota; kingdom Fungi; phylum Ascomycota; class Sordariomycetes; order Hypocreales; family Nectriaceae; genus Fusarium; species Fusarium sp. NRRL 66335. Next base: position 55,093 of record QHHG01000182.1, read on the forward strand.
TGCTTGCTTGCTTGTTCGCTCGCTACCTTAGTGCTACCGAGACAAAGACCTCCTTTCTTTGGTCTTGCTCGCACTGCTCCCTCTCCTCTTCCGTCTCTCAATTCATATCTCCCGTCTCACATTGAATTTCTGCGCAAACAAATTGAAGCATATACACTTGTCAATTGCAGATTGAAAAGGTTAATCTGCAAGACTGAGTTTCACTCATATCTTTACTTCTGTGTCTTGAGTTTAACTCTCGTGTGTGCAGTTGCTATGCGTACACGCGCGCAAACTTCTTTTCCTATATAAACCTGCCTTTTCATTCCATCCTGAATGAACAAATTCTTCTGTCAATCACCACCATTTTCTGGCACTCAACATTGACCAACTGGCATAGTCTGTCTGCCACATCATCAAACCATCCCGTCGAGCGACCCTCAAAAGTCGTCAGGTTACGGCCAATTTAATTGTCCAGTCGGCAGTATCAAAGAGCCATTGCTCTCAAAAGTCATACGGTCTGGTACGGTGTCCGTCCCACAGATCGGGTCTTGGTCTTTGGTCTTTCGGACCTAAGTTTTATTTTATACCAACCCCCCCTCCTTTGTTAACTCCGCC
>QHHG01000183.1:0-111516 GCA_004367055.1 Fusarium sp. NRRL 66335
ACGACGACGACGACGATGACGACGACGACGATGACGACTATGCTGACGACTCTGGATTCTTCGAAGGAACGAGCGAGGACGGAAACGACAGCACGATGAACGATGACACCCCGGGCTCGGACGCCGACAGCGGTAAAGAACCAGATGGTGAAGACAAGACAAGTCCAATTCCATCAGCCACCAATCAGCGCGATGATCTAGCCAGCATCACCCGAAGGCTAAATGCCACTAGGGCTGACCTCGCTGATGTCAAAAGATTGATGTCCAAGTGCGAGGAAGACCTCGACCTTCTGGAAGACGACGTGCAGGCTGTGCACGATCCCTTCGGCAACCGCAACATCTCTGACGGGCTAGCGCAAACGTACTCTAAAATAAAGATGAGGGCGTTGGAGGACCGTAAAAGGGACTTGAAGCGTATCTACGGGGAAGATCTCGATCGCGATTTCCAGGAAGGTTTGGACAACGCTGCGGCTACATTTGCTGAAGAATGGGTGAACATCATCAAACGGCACGAGGAATCTCGCGATCGCGACCAAAGGATCAATTACATCAACTGGGAAAAGGCATTGAAGACGGTTGAGATTGAAGATTGCAAGAGGACGATTGATTCTATGGAAGAAGAGATCGAAGAGCTGCGACACGAAGCCAAAGCGATCAAGATCGTTGATCGAGTCCAAGATCTGGGCGTTGAAGGGATCAAGGCCCTCATCGCAACTGGGAATGAGTCTCTGGAATACACTTTCAACATCTCTGGCATCGAGGAGGATGAAGAGTGTACATGCTGCGATTAAAAAGGCAGAAACAGAGCCTTTGATCACGGAAGGACTAGTGGTTGCAGGAACCGTGGAGAGATTAGGTGGAAATCTCGGTGGAAATCGGTGGTGGGATACCAAGTGCTTTTTTCTTGTTAGAGTTTGACCTAATTAGTATGAATCAACTCACTCTCACCTCGCCCACTCTGCGATCAATGATCGGTTAAGCCTTTCGGTGACATTTACACTTTGCACGGGGCATTATGACCCCTCTGCCCACACATAACGTTTTGTTTTTTGGGTAACAGAAGAAATGTCCTCTACGGCTTAGGGTACTAAAATAAAGTACTCTGAGTTATTGTCTAAACCTGCATAAGGTGATTAGAGTAATTCGTCTGTTAAGCTTAGACTGTGACTTTATTGACATCGCATAATTACTCTTCAAAGACATCAATTGCATAGACCAGCTATGTAAGAAGTCTGAATACGTATGTCAATTGCAGCTCTCTGTTCAACATATAAGGCTGAACAGGTGGTCATCTCCGTGATGTTCCAGTATACACTCATCTTTAAGAATGTCTTAAAGACTCTTCCATTCCCTCAAAGGTTGCGGTTAGGACTGCAGCTAAAACAATGCTACAATCCTCTACTTCGGAGGCCGGCAACCCGTTTTGACTTTGTGAGCCTTGCGCAAGGATCCTTTGGCCACAGTTGGCAGAGCATCTGGAAGACTTGTGGCAGTCGTTTCTGTAGGCGAATTTGAAGTAGTAGTCGTGGGAAACGCCTGGATCAGGTTGATTGGCTTGGTCGTTGTGTCAAAAGGAGCGAGAGATGCTGGGGTCTCGCTATCTTGAGCGCCTGAATCGACAGTCTTGGACGACGGAATCGAAGCGACATCAGACGATTTGAGTGCCCGAACATCGGACTCTTCCAGGTGATAGAGAATAGAGCCCCATCCAAGTCCATCATAATGACCCGAGCCCTCTCCCCAAGATCCAGCTCCACCTTCAAACCCACCAAAGTATTCCAAGGTTTTATTCAGGTAGGCGGTGGTCCAGGGAGCGTCCAGACCCTTGACTTGCACATAGTGACTGTATAGCAGCTCCCAGGCTGGTCGAATCGCACCACGAGATGCGTCGCTTATAACGTCGAAGGAAACAATTCCGTTTGTGTATGGCTCGAATGGAACGTCGTTTCCCAAATTGTATCGGGCAAAGTATTCGGCTCTAATGGAAGATATTTGTTAGCAATGTGGAGCTGAATGAATAATTGAGACCTGTGACATACCCGAGAAGAATTCGGCTATTGTTGTAAGAGAACAAGTCTTCGCCTTGATTCCAAGCCTGCTGTGCGATAGCTCCTAGAAGCTGGAAGTTCATCCCCGAATGGCCTTGATCTCGACCAGACTCCTGCCCTTGTCCAAGCGGCTTGCCAGTACCTGGCTCCTTGACAATATTCGAGATAGCATTGTTTATCGCTCCGTTCCCAACGCCATTCTTGAAATAGTCGATGGCAAAGTCCCACGTCGTCTGGTTCTCGGTGACAACGGCAATAGCAAGGGCGGATGCAATATTGCACTGTTCCCAGTTTGCGAAGAAATGTTTGACATTGTGTTGTGATCCGAGTCTTTGATTGAGGAAATCCAGGTTCATTGGCAGGAATACTTCGTTCAGCATCCTCAAAACGTTTGACCGACGGGAAGCAACAAAGGGTTTGTAGTCATGCAGCAGTTCGGCAGCGTTAGCAAGCTCGTAGCCCTGCAGACCAGCAGTGAGATAGGCGTCGTCACCACCACTAAGGACTTCCAACTTATCTGCCCAAGCGAGAAGGATGCTGGATGCAGCCTCGGCAAACTGCTCCTGACCAGAAACCTTCCAGCGCAAAGCGAGGTTGAAGGCAGCTGCAGCATCGTGCCATAGGTCTTCCCCATTCTGGCCCCGATTGACCTCTCTTACTGCATTGTTCTTGTAATCTACGCTGGAGAAGGGAATGCTGGTGAGCTTCTCCCAAGACGCCGTCCAGGGCTCTTTCTTGGCAGCAAGCTTGGTCTGAATACGGTCAATGTCGGGTTGAGACACGAGGAGACCAGGATGGGTGAAAGCGAGAATGACTGTAGGAAGAAAACAAATGAAGAAGAAATGAACGGATACCATGGCGAAGCGAAATTGTAAAAGAGTGTGGTTTAATAAAAAAAGACAGAAAGATAGAAGAATATTGTGTCTGACATGAAGAAAGCTGCTGAACAAACGCCCAATTTATGATCACCTCCAAGGTAACATCGTGAAAATCTCATTGCTATACGAGTAAAAATCCCTGCTAGCTAAACCTGTATTCTTCAACGTACCCTGCTTCCCGGGTAGCAGAAAGCTTGTCGTCTCAGCTCCACCTGGTAAAATAACGAAGTCAAAGTGTTGACCGAAATTGCGACAAACTGTCCAAGATATTTCGTCCGTTAGGCTGTCGGCGCTTAATTTCTCTTATCGTCTAACGCTTATTGAGCTTAGTGCCGGAGGTCTAATAGACGAGCAGTACGCTCCTCCAATCAAGTCTCAACGACAACATAATACTAAAATCTGAAACCAAGCCACAACTGCGCTAGCCCTGCTAATGTAGATCTTTCCCCGGGCAAAGCTAGCAGTCGCGTCTAGCTTGAAGAAAAGGCGGGGTACTACTCCTGTCAAATATCGCTAACTATGCAGACGGAGTTCGCCGTTTATGACAATATGTGGGATGCTTTTTAAGTCAAACGGCAGTCTCGTTTCATCTGACATAAGCTAGTAACTTGGGATAAAATAAAGGACACCAATCCTCATCGTTTGTTTGTTTGTATTGTTTAACGCCGGTTGGATCCTATAAGAGGACATAGGGCGTCTAGCTAGCTATATAGAAGTGAGAGCCAGTACTTGGTGCTGTTGCTGGATAGCGTCATATGCCTTCAGTTATAAGTGACTTGTAGTGTTTAGGGTAGGTTTGTTGAAACTTGGGATGAGATAAAGGACAACAATCGTTATTGTAGACTGTAGTTTAAAGTAGTAACGTTAGGTTAACCTTGCTATATTATAAACAGTTTCAGTAGTAGTTGCACTACTCTTTAAGTAAAATACAATCGCAGTAGTTAAAACAAGTATCTAATATATTTTATAATCTAACTAACTATACCTTGATTCCTTTTCAGAGTACTGTTAAAAACAACCGGTCTTTTAGGTTTATTTTCTAATATTAAATAAATAAATATATATACTTATAGTAGCTTATAGTTTAAAGATAAGTACTTTGAATATTAAACTTTACAAATAGGAAGAATAGGGGTTTGTTATCTGCATAGAATAATAGTGGGAATCCGCCTGGCTATGCCTAGCAAACTATCGAGGTTGTAATTTCTATCTAAATTATAAGGGGCAAGCATAGATTTTCTAGCTAAAGCTTGTTACAATAAAGGAATAAGGCTTCTGCCTAAACACCTAAGGACCCTCGGATCCTAGAGCATTTCTGGGGCCACGTTTTATCTAAAAGCTTCACCTAAGTACATTCAGTATCCAATATAACGAACCTAAGAATGATGTAGTATGCTGTGAACTGTTATCTGGAAGATCAATCCTTGTCCTGCCGAAGGTCCATTCCTTTATAATGAGGGAGCTTCCAACTACCTGTATCTTCCCTCATGACATTCTTGGCAAGTACATCCAGCCTGAAAAAAGATGCAACGGTCAAGAAAAGGTTGAGGACCGCAAGGACAATCTGGCCCGATGGCATTTTGTGCCAGTAGGTCTTATCCTTCTCGATACCATGCTGAACGGTATCCATGAAGGGACGGAACCGCTGTTCATAATTGGACAGAGCTTTAGGAAGTACTTCTTTAGAGGTATGAAGGCCACTGAGGTGATCCTGGATCTCGCCGGCTAAAACGTAGGCGCCGACAAGACTGGAGGTCGTCCCCATTCCTGTGGTTGCTGTTGGGCAATATGCTGCATCACCCAGCAGCGCGATTCTCCCTTGACTCCAGGAGTCCAACCTAACGACACCCATGTGCTCACAATAGAAGTCGTTTGCTTCTTGTAGTTCAGTAATCAGTTCTTCTGAGCGCCACCCAGCGGAGCGGAATAGCTCTGAGAGAACAGCCTTTTCCTGATCTATACCGCCTTGACGTGCAGCCATGACTCGTTCGGATTCAGGCAGACCTACCAGGTATACCTGAACGCGGTCTGCCGTGTGTCTTCGGGTGAATAAGAGTCGCTTTCCCGGGGCGATATAGGCAGTTCCTTTGTATATCTCTCCGTCCTTGATATGTCGAGGGATTGTGAAATAACCAGCATAGACACCGAGGAAGTGAATGGGGTCTCCAGCGCCAGGTCCCAGCAGCTGCTTCCTAGTGCGGGACCACTGCCCGTCGGCGCCGATGAGAAGGTCGTAGCGGTCCTTCTGGCCATTTGACAGCCGAACTTCAACAGAATTGTCCAGCTGTTCGAAGCTCTCGACAGTTGTCCCAAACATAAATCGAACTCGATCTTTAATCCTTTCGTACAAAAGCTTGATAAGGTCACCTCTCATAATCTCATAATCCGTTGTAAAGCTCTGAAGCCCCTCGCCGGATCTGTTTGCAGGAAAGTAACCCACGACTTTACCAGTGCTATTGACGAACTCCAGTCCTTGCTCTTTGACTGATGCGGCACGGAAAGGGGCCTCAAGGCCCATCCTCTTGAGAACCTCAATTCCATGTCCGCGAATATCAATTTGCAGGCCAGTAGACCTCAGGTCGGGGTGCCGCTCAATGACTGTAACATCATGGTGTTGTGAGAGCCAGAAGGCGAGAGCATTGCCAGCAATACCGGCGCCGCAGATGATGATTCTCAGTTTGGTCATAACTGAAGCTGATGTGAGTTGGATATATCCAAGAGACAGAGTAGGGGCCGAAACAAATGATAGCGGGGTGTGCCAGGCAAGAATATAAGAGCTACCTATTGTATAAGAATACAATCTAGTGAAGTAGAGGTTGGGTTATTAAAGAGGACGGAGTTTATATAAAGCCCAGAGTGGAGAATTTCAGGCATATATCCCTGCTCCGTAAATAGGTGTTTTAGCAGATCAACCAGACTGTTAGTGTGCCCTTTTGCAGGACTACGGGTAGAACGCAAAAGGAGATACAGAACTCTAATTATGTAATTTTCCGTGTTTGTAAGTTCGGTGTATTGTTTTGCCCCGTGGGGCCCGGCCTTCCCCCAAGCAAAGACCGAGCAGCCCACTTTAAGTAAGTCACTCGCTAGTTATCTCCAGCATCAACATTAATTAGTATGCGTTTAATTAAAACCTTTACTGAGACCTTACAGATATTATTTCTTTTATAGTAAGAAAATAGTTTATAAAAATATGGTCTCAGCACTTGTTTGCGTCGCTGAAGCCGACGCTAGTACATAGAAAAGCTCAGCCACGACGAATTAGAGCTCGCTATTGATTTACCATCTCCAATATACCGACCCCGGAGATATCGACCGGCCGGTCAATTTCCCACTCCCACAAAGACCGAATCCTCATCAGTAAAATACAGGTAATCTCGGCCTCCACTACAGGTCACTCGGTCGGCGTATCTCTCCGTCATGTCTTCCCGAGCTCGGTTCTGCGCCATATGCCATCGCTGAAAGGTTCGCTGTGACAAGAAATTACCATGTTTGCAGTGTCTTCGTTCTGATTACGAGTGCTCGTATCCATTTGCACAGTCGATATTTCTTCACATAGGCGATAGTATCCTCGGCTTGTCGCCTTTCGAATCCGAGATCCGACGTGTCTTATAGTTTGGCTTTATCGTCGCAGTATACCGCGCGGCAGTCTTCTTCAAATTGAATATTGGTTAGAGTCCAGTAGGTGACCATCGGGCTAATGTTTCTATCGATAGGATACACGTTTCCTCTAACGGCAATTTCTGGGAGCCTACTCTTCCGAGATTGCCTATTTGCTTTACTGCGTCGCATCTGCGACTGGATCTCTGCCAACATAAATACGGTGGTCGCGTTCTCCGTTGACTACCTTGCGAACAAATTCGCCCACCGACTTGCACTTGAGATCTGGGGACAAGGTCTTGCCATCTAAATAACCGAGGTATTGGGCGTGTTCAGGCGTATTATCGTCCCTGACGTAGCGACTATGTCTATATTGAGACATAGCAAGTTCCAAGATCAACCCCATGTTAGTTGGATCTTTGGCTACAGTGCCCTTGAGCGATTCAATGAGGGCTTCTAGATTAGCAGCCGACATAGAATCCTGTGGTAACTGCTTTCCTGTTGCAGCTTCCATCTCGGCCAGAATAGTGCTTTGGGTCGCCACGTCACCATATGCAAACACAGAGCGATTGAGCGTCCGCGGATCCGTGATAATGCGAGCCACATACGGCCCAATGTCTTCCTTGTAAATGACGGCAGTAGTCGTATCGCCATCTCCGATAAACGGTTCGGCGATAGGAGGTGGTGGAGAATACGGGGCCGGCAGCCCAACCTGAACCCACATGCCCACGTCTATCACGGTGTAGGGTAGATAGTGTCGCTTACATCGGTCCAGCAAGTCTTCTCTAACATCCGGGACAGCCATAACGCCGCGTGGTGGCATAACAGTACCCCAGAAACTAAGGATAAAGCGACCAACGCCAGCGCCGTGCGCGGCGTCAATAAGGGTCTCCGATTCGGCGAGCTGGATCGGCAATAAACACGAGATGACAACCTCGGCGCCTGCGAGCTGCTGTGCAAGTTCATCTTCGTTGCGGAAGTCAACTTTTTTCATGATAGCACCTGCGGATTCCATCTTTTGGTATATTACTTTGCCTGCCGTCTCATGTCGTGCCAGCACAATTACATGAAACTGCGTGGGCTCAGCCAGTAGCGCTTTCGTGATAGAGTGTCCTGTCTCGCCAGAGGCACCGGCGACAACGACACAGAGGCGCAAGAAATGCGACCAGGGTCGGCCAGCCTGCCGGACATGCTCCGTCCTAAAAGTCCAGTGCTGCTACAGCATCGACCGGCTTGACTGGATGGACGGCGGTGAGAAACAAGACGCGATGACGCGGCGATTCAAGGCACAGGTCAGGCAAGGCAAGGAGCGGCTGCGAGATAGGGACTATGTCCAGGTCCACAACATGGGCGACGACACCAAGTTGCCGACCACCCCCTGGCCCGATGCAGCTATTGCTGATCCAGAACGGGACCCCGGGAAAGACAGCGCAGCACCGTACAACACACTACCAGACTCGCATGATCACGGCAATTTGGACTGGCCTTTGAACGAAATACCTGATTCCAACACTTTCAAGGAATTTGACGTGGACTTCACCATGCTCTACATGGATCACGTATTCCCCTTTCTTATTTCCTTTCTACGCTCCTCCCATCATACAAGGCGGACGGGCCTGGGTTTTGGATGTACTGCGCAGCAACCAGACGCTGTTCCAAGCCGTCATGAGCCTTAGCACCTTTTTCCTGACCCTTGTCTTTTCAAGTGAGGATATGTCTAGTTATGAAGCATGCAGGCAAAATAGCTGGAACCGACTTGAAGTTTATACGAATTCTGCCGTCAAGAACTTAAGACGGGAAGTACTAGCCATAAACCAGCAGCATTCCAAGGCGAATATGCTGCAGCGAGTGCGCACCATGGAGAGCATTACACAGTTAATGGTTCTTGAAAAAGCTATGGCAAGAACATCCGAATTGCATATACATCTGGCAGCTGCAATCTCTGTATTCGAAGATGTCCTTGAAATCAGCGGCCTGGATGGTATACCTAACCTCGGGAGGGTCATGGCTCACCTAGAGAGACCGGCTCCGGCGCCACGCACTACCCGAGGCCCAGTCTGGAACACGGAACAAGCCGCTCTCCGATTCTTTTTTGCTATTCTTCTGCAGGCAGATGTTATCTCTTGCACTACCTTACAAACAGTACCTCGACTACGCAAGTACTACCCCAACCTGATATGCCACGAATATGGAGATGCCACTACACAAAGTGTCCTCCACGTGGAGGAATACGTGGGTTGTGAGGGTTGGGCATTGGTTACTATCGCTGAGACTGCAGCACTGGAATTCTGGAAACGGGGGGAACAGGAGAACGACACATTTGAAGCCGATCAACTTACTAGCCGTGGAGACCAGATTGACAGAGTCCTTCAAGACAACCTAAGAGGACTAGAGGACCCTTGCAGAAAGCGAGAGAGAGAACCCCGTCGCGTCCTGCAGAAATTTCTATCCAGCGACACAAATCAACGTATCAAGCAAGCCACGACGACACGCATCTGGGCACATGCTGCGCGTGTATACCTTACACTAGTGATGGTCGGGTGGCAGCCATACCATCCGACCATCCGCCAGAGTGTTGTGGAAGTGTTGGGGCTGCTGCGACAGCTAGAGGACCCCGCAATGCTTTGCAGCTCCGTGTGGCCGTTCTGCGTGGCAGGGTGTGTCGCTGATGCAAGTCAGGAGCAGGAGTTCAGGGATTTGGCGGCGAGTTCAGGGTCACTGCAGTCTTTCGGCCTAGTGGGAGAGTCACTACGGATTCTAGAACGTGTATGGAGTAGACGAGGTGAGTTAAGTGTGGATTGGAATTTGACTGCTTGCTTTAGCATAATGGGTTCTCCAATCCTGTTGTTGTGATGGCCACCAGATTCTTTCCATCTATTCCCCACACCCAACCGACATAATCTCCGCCTCACTGTCCCCGCCACATTTCCATCACATCCTTGACCGTGAGAGGCTTCATATCTGGAAAGACCGTGTTTAGAGCCCGGTCCGTTGGTAAATCATATCTACCTTCAAGCACGTTGAGGCCCCAGAAGGCCATAAGGCCCTCCAACGCCTTTCTCGAGAAGACTTCCGTGACCTCATTGCCAGGGAGTTCGGTGACCTCTCCCTTTTGTAGCTTCTCGGGAGGATCATATGAGACATCAAACTTACAACCTATAAAATGCGGTCAATTTCTGTCAACTTCGGAATTGGAGAAGTGGTGTGTGGGAAATGGGACGAGAAATCCAAAGTCGTTGAATAATATTCCCAAGCGTTATCTTACCTCTAGCCTCCTCTGCCTGCTTGAGGAACTCATTCCAAGTCGTCTTGTCTCCGTAACAATACATCAACTCATCCCATTTGGGTAGATCCAGAGCCGCTACCGCAAACCTTGTGACATCAAAGGTATAGGTAAAGGTCATTGGGTCATTCCCGGTCCCAGGGATACCTGCCTTCTTATTATCCATGTCGATAGCCCAAGCGACACGGTTCATATGAGACCTTAGCTGGGATGGCGGCGCGTAATAATCGAGAAAGAAGCCGTTGTCAAAACGCGTCCATTCTAGATTAGTCATCCGCAACTCAGCCAAAGTGCGGCCTCGGGCTTGACCAATAGGTGTCCTAGCCAGTCTATGTCAGAATGGATGTCGTTATTGGTGGAAATAAAGAGGAATGGATACGTTTCAGCGTTATGTATTCCCCAAGCACTGGCCACGAAGCGCTTAGTGCTGTCAGCTTTGGCCGCTGCCTTAACAAGATTGGACTCGGCCAGAGAGGTAGCTGAATCAAAGACACGGAGGGCTGAGATGACGGTGTGGACCTTGTTCTCGTCAGAAGCCTTTGCCATTGAGTCAATGTCACTATAATCGACATAGACAAAAGCATCAGAGAGTTGAGGTAGATCCGACATCTTGACATACGTTAGATAACTGTCCTTCTTTATAACTTGTTACTCGTTGTCGCCAGAGATCTCACCTTGCGTGTTAGAATAACCGTCTTATGGTGAGGGTTTTCCCGCAGAGTGTCGACGATAGTGCTGCCCATGCCTCCAGTGCCTCCAGCTACAGCAATATTAACCATTTTGACTCGTCTGTGGTTTTAGAAATTTATTAAGAGAGATCAAAATGACTTCTGTAATGTCGAACGTCACGGAGGGGTGAAAATGTGCTCGTCTTCAATTATAAAAAGTCGACATGACTCTTTTGCTACTGGGCCAAGGGCCTGGCAGCTTTTTATACCTCCAAGTCTACCGAGCCTGTCAGGCGACTTCACTTTCGAACGCACCCTGGCTACTACATTAGATGCGAGTATCCGCTAAATGTCAAGCTATATAGCGCGCGCTTTCCTAATTAGGCATCGCGTGCGATGGTTGAACGCAAGCAAGGCAGCAATTCACTGCAGTCCTTTACAACTTTCACAGCTCTGTTTGAAAAGTAGCTTATTCCTCTTATGTTAAGCTATGCTTTACTGGGTGTCTCATGCGAGCCGTCCACCTCCCGGCCATCTAAATCGGCGATGATCAAATTTCCAATATCATGCATAGCAACACTAATTTAAAGATATAGACGTTCTCCTCCAGTTGTTTGGCTTACAACCGTTGATATAGACTCTATCTACAAGTATCGTGAGATACTCTTCGCTCTACCTGAAATACTCTACCCGTCTTACAAACTGGGCGATTCGTTCCCACATTGCGACAGGGTTAGAATACATGACAAAATGACCACTGTAAGGTATCTCAGCCAGCTCCACCCCCGCCTTCACCAGCCTCGGCAGGTATGACAAGAAGGCATATTGCTCTCCAAACATATACATTCTTGGAAACTTAAAATTTTCAAAAGCCTCTAAGAGCCTCCCGTTGTCTGTGCAGTTCACCATAGACTCAAACGTAGGTCGAACTACGGCGGCTTGCACCCTCGAACGGAAACAAGCCGCATACAGCCCATTACTGTAGAGCGGTGATTCGTGGGTTCGCTTGATAAAGTTATCAACAAATACCCCTGGGTCGTCTGATGGGTAGTGGAGGACCTGCCGACTCAGAAAACAGTCTTCTGGGGCGAGGTTTCCTTTGATATTAATAAAACTCAATACCGATGATTCCTGTCGTTGAGCCAGTAGATTGGACACCAAGCCACCCATTGAGTGTCCAACAAGGTGGTAGTGAGTGACATTAAATTGCTGGAGCACTTGTTCTGCTATTGAGACAAGCAAGGGCATCGATAGCTGAGACATATCGCTCATTGTTGACTCTCCGCTACCGGGCGAGTCGTAGGCTAAGAAGGGCCGCCCAGCAAATAGTGGATTGAGCGCAATGTCGACGTAGTCTTCCTTCGTACCTCCGAAGCCATGTAGGAAGAAAATTGGAGCTAGAGGTCCCTCTCGACGAATGGTAGACAGGCTGAAGGAGAGATCGTTGATGCAAAGCTCTAGTGTTTGCCGAATCAATTGCTGAGTGTCGGTTTCTCTTGTCATTGTTGATTCAAACGCTTTTGAAGTAGTTGGTGATGAGATCAAGTTCATAAGTCGCTGCAGATTGCGTGATGCCAAAGTTCCAACGTTTATATTCTAAACCACAACACAATCGTAAAGTATGTACATCCACCATCCCCCCCACTTCGGCAAGAAAATCTTTTACCGTACAGCGGCATCGGCTCAAACACACCGTCCCGAATCCGGCATCAGACTGAAAATCTAGTCATGAATAACCACTCGCTCAAGTCACTTTCGATTTGCAATGTTTACGTTTGTTGTTACGCGTATGCTGAATGATATCTCGGCTAGAAGCACTAGCGTATTTCGGCAGCTCTGCAAAACGGGGAACGCAATTACAAGTGGTAGAAGAGTTTTATTTAAATTCTGATTTTATGGCGGGGATCGTGCAGCTTTCAGTTCAGAAAGATACCAATTCTGTATGGCTCTCACATCGTAGCCTAGCGCCACAGTATCGAACATATTTAGATGCTTCCGAGCCGAAGCCCCATCATTTGATAAGCGGCCAACCCATTTGCCATGCTTCCTGGCCACTGCCACAATCTTCTCAATTGCGTTGACAAACTCAGGTTCATCGCCTTTTGCAGGGGTATAGCCCAGAATTGAAAGGGCAAGGTCATTCGGACCTATGAACAGCATATCTTGTTCAAAGTTAGAAACGAGCTTGGATGGGTCAGGAGTGGCTGGAATTACTTACCAACACCAGGTACGGCGCATATAGCGTCAACATTCTCAACACCCAAGTTAGACTCAATTTGCAGACAAGTAAGAAGGGTCTCGTTAGCTGTGGCCATGTACATTGGGATATCAACCCCAAACGCAAACCCAGGAAACGCTGAACCTTGCCCCCTCAGCCCTTGGGGAGGGAATTTGGCGTGCTGAACCACGTTCCTGGCATCTTCAGGTGTATTTATCATAGGAACAATAATGCCATGAGCACCAGCATCGAGAGCGCGTTTGATCAAGTCCGCGTGGGTCATTCTTAGACGGACAATTGGAGACACTCCCTGAGAAGAGATGGCGGTAACTGCGTTATGCATGGAATCATCGCTGATATGCCCATGCTCACAGTCAATAATCACACTATCGAGGCCAGTGGAAGCTACCAATTGAGCTGTACGAGTGGATGGGAGACCGAGAAAGGTCATGATTGGTCCCGAATTAGCGCGAAGAGCATTGAGGAGCCGCAGTTGCGGGTTTTGAATGGTGGTTGTAAGAGCTGAGGCATGCCGCATCGTGAAAGATGTTTTAGAGTAAGATTGATGATTGTGAAGTATAATTAGACAATGATGGTCTGCTAAATGGTACCGAATTACGCATCAACCTATGGGTGACGTGGAAAGCCTGTAAATAAATCATGTTCGGTCCAATTTAGACGGGGTATATTATTCTTGAATCGGCAAAATCTCTCATGACCGACTGTACACCCATGGGTTGAGTTGGGCTGTAGGCCGGCAAAAGGTCAACCTTTACTTGCACTGCGTCTAAGTTTTTAATTCGCAATCTTTTAGTGGCTGGCCTCTCACTCGGTGACTTATTTATCGCCGAGCCACTAACTGGTGTCCTTCAGTCTTGCCGACGAGGCCAATGTCGGCTGTATGCAAAATTGACTCATTTGGTCTATAAGTCAACAACGTACCTGTGTGCCTTTATCTCTAACTCTTCTGCTCTAGACAGATAGCAATCATCACCGTTGGAGAAGCAAGATCAAGAAAACAGTTTGAACCACATGTCGTGCCTTGCTGACATTCCACCCGCTCAGCCGGACGCGGCCTTTTCGCTGATAGCGGACTTCAAAGCGGACACAAACGAGGGCAAGGTTGACTAGTGTCCGGGGTTTTATCGCGATGATAATGCAAAACCATGGATTCTACCCTCTGTAGCCCAGGTACAGCACGATGAAATTTAATCACTCTATCCATCGAACACGGGCTGACATTCCCACAGGCAAAAGAACAAATACATGCAGATCCAAGTCTCGACCATGAGCACCTGCCTCTTGCCGGTCATACGGGATTGCTTCGTGACTCCCAGAAGCTGGTGTTTGGTAAAACCCGAGACCTAAAGCGCGTGGCTTCAATACAGACAGTGTCAGGCACAGGTGCCAACCATATCGCCGCTCAGTTTCTTGCAACCAAGCTCAAGCCTAGAAGGGTGTGGATCTCCAACCCAAGTTGGATTAACCACACAGAAATATGGAAACTTGTTGGCCCAGACATTGAACAGCGCTTTTATCCGTATTATGATGCGGCACGCCATAGCGTGGATTTCGAGGCAATGACAAAAACTTTGCGCGAGGAGGCGTGCCATGGAGATGTCATCATTCTACACGCATGCGCTCACAACCCTACTGGAGCAGATCTCACCAGCCAGCAATGGGAGACTATCGCAAGAGTTTGTAAGGAGCAGGGTTTATTCGCGGTCTTTGATATGGCTTAGTGAGTCATCTAAACTGCCACCTAAGAATGTTCTGGATCTAACCTGCTTACAGTCAGGGATTTGCGTCTGGAGATCTAGATCAAGACGCGTCTGCAATAACCTACTTCTTTGATACATCAGACCTAGAGTTCGCAGTGGCGCAATCCTTCTCAAAGAATTTCGGCTTGTATGGGGAGCGTGTAGGGGTTCTTCACATGGTTGTACTGGAGACCAAAATTGCGGTGAAGGTCACGCCGTTACTAACTCAGCTGTCGCGGGCTGAGATAACGTCTTGTCCTTCATATGGCGCAAGAATCATAGCCACGGTTCTCAGTAACCCGACTCTCTACGACCAATGGTTACAGGACCTGGTGACGATGAGTGAACGCATGAAAAGCATGCGCAAAGCCTTATACCAGGGACTGCAACGTAGAAGCGTCAGGGGATCATGGGAGCACTTGCTTACAGACGTATAAATACCTACCTCGGCTATCTTGTGTAATTTGACTAACAAAGCTTTATAGATCGGCATGTTTTCTATGATGGGCCTCACCCGGGATCAGGTCGATGAGCTCAGAACGGACCACCATATCTACCTCCTTCCCTCTGGCAGGTTGTCCGTGACCGGATGTAAGGCATACATTCACGTTTTCCCATGACTCAAGTTGGCTAATGGTATTTGGTAGTGACAAACAGTAACGTAGATCATGTTGCGGATGGTTTCCTTGCTGTACTGGGAACGAATCAGACTTAGAGGTTAAGATAGCACAGATTAGAAAGCAACTTGGGTTGCTGTGAGGTTCTGAAATAATTCAATCTTCTCACCAGTTACATTGGACTCCCTGATAAAACTACTGGCTTTACCCACCAGACCTTCAAGTGAGATCAACGAAAGCCGCCTCTACTTACCCTGTTCAAAGGAGCTCGTGCATCGCCGTTGACAACCCCGTCTCTTGTCTCATTCATGCTTTATATCTTTAGGGTTAACTAATATAGGAAACCTTCTTAGTGTATTTCTCTCTTCGCTTTAGACTTCAGTTGTGGCGTGTAATAATGGAACGTAAGTCGCTCGCTGAGCGTACATGGACAACGTCTGAAGCCCTTCCAGAAGTCTCTTTCACGCTGGTAGCTCAGAAGCATCAGAAGACATCCATCAAGAAATCTAGTTCAGATTAGGCTAAAACTCTAACGGTACTGGTCGGGTTACTGAAGCAAACGCCTTATGGCATGTCGCCACCCGGGGCACGAGGTGGGTCTGAGCTCGGCGAAAAAACAGACCACCGATCCAATCGGCATCATCTATTTTGGCCCTTACGGACTTCGAGCTTGTGCAAGCAGAATCGGCATCAACCTCCTTAACCGGCGTAGAAGGTCATCATGTATTTATGTTAAAAAGACCATGTTAAACACGTAGTGACTGAAGATTGTCCTTCAATATTTGTCATTCTAGACTCCTTTTTTTTTATGCGGCACCTATTTCAATACAGTAAAATGTTAGACACCACGCTCGATCGACTTTCAGTGCTAGATACCAATACGGTATCCGACGCCTTAGATTTTCTCAGTCTCCCAGGAGCCACGTATGGTCTTCGACCTCTTTGGGGCTGTCCTAAAATTGTCGGTCGCGCCAGCACCGTCCAGTTGGGGCCCAAGAAGGAGGACACTCCAGCTACGACACACCTGATCACACCAGTGATAGATGCTGTCACAACAAACGACCGCGTGCTTGTCATCGCTGGCGGTGTTGAAGGAATCTCTTCCTGGGGCGACATCATCGCCAACGCCGCCAAGGCCAAGCAAATCCGTGGATCTATCATCGATGGCATGAGTCGTGACATTGATGGAAGTCGGGACATCGGCTACCCTGTCTTTGGACGCGGTGTGACCATGATCAGTGCACGCAATAGATTGGTCCAGATCAGTTCTGGCGTGCAGGTAGAGATACGAGGTGTTAAGGTGGATGAGAACGACTACGTGATTGCCGACAATTGCGGGACGGTTTTCATACCAGCTGGTCGTATTGAAGAGGTCCTGGAACTGGGCGAGCGCATTGATCGTCGCCAGAATGGAATGGTTCAAGAAGTGCGAAGCGGACGCTCTGTGGCAGAAGTCATGCATGACAAGGAATTTGAAGCTATTGGATCTTCGGCTGCTCTATATCAGTCAGCAAGGTTTGACAAGCCTCAAAATCCCAAGGAGGCTACTCCGGAAGACCAAGAACTGGTCCGTCTATTCGCCGGTTCCGACACGCCTGGAGTTTCAGATGCCCTCGACAAGCTCGGCATACCAGGACAGGCATTCAACATCATGCCCCTAACCAACTACAAGAAGACCACTGTTGGACCGGCTTTCACAGTTCGTTATGCACCGGCCAGTAACCCTCCCGGAAGTGTTGGTGATTTCATCGACGACGTCGCCATTGGGGATTTCGTCGTAATTGATAATGGTGGCCGCACAGACTGCACTGTTTGGGGAGATATCATGACGCAGTATGCCCGCCTACGTGGTATTACGGGAACCGTTATTGACGGTGTGTGCCGTGATGTTAACTGTGTCATTAGTGAAAATTACCCAGTTTTCTCTTCTGGCCGTTGGATGCGGACGGGCAAGGATCGAGTCCAGGTGGAAAGTGTTAACGAGGCGATCAGCGTAGGTAAAGTGCGTGTCAGCCCGCGGGACATTGTTGTAGCGGATGCAAACGGCGTTGTGATTGTACCGCGAGACAGGGCTCGTGAGGTGGCTGCAGTAGCCAACAGTATCGAGAAGAGTGAGGAAGGGATTAGGGAAATGATACGCAAGGGGTCCACGATCGCGGAGGCGAGAGAGAAGCTTGGCTATCACACTTTACAGCGTAGGGAATAGATATGAAGACTTGTTAAACGCGGTCATTTATCGACTCCACAGCCCAGGATCAAAAGATACTCTTTACTCATCAGCTCATCAGTCCTGCACTATTGTTCTTGCCAGCGTATCTGTTGAAGCGCATTGTCATAAATCCAGTCGTCGAGAAACGAAAGGTTCAAAGGTGATCCATCCGGAGCATGAGCACCGTGCTCCGTGTTCTGTAAACCTGATATTCCAAGTGGCTGAATAGCCAGCGCAGACTGGGAAGCTTCTGCTGAGCCAAGGTCTTGGGATGTAGGCAAAGTATTTTGATGACAATGGTCTGAACGCCATGTCTCTAAGGTTACCTGTATCTCCTTGATATGAGAATAGAACTCCATAGCTGCAGGATTTCCATTCTGCTCCAGCTGCTCTAGAAAGCCTGCTGCAATGTTGAACTCGTCTACATCGTTCGTCGAGGTATCCTGACGAAGTGTGCTCGCTATTGCGAGGATCACCGCAGCCGAAAAGAGATGTTGCACGTAAGAGTAATCGAAGATGTGGAATTCGCCATTTACCCAGGACCGCAACAACAGCTGATAGGATTGTCGAGCAGCGCTGACGCACGCATCTGCCACTTCGCGGGCTGCATCTGGAACGGGGTTTCCACTCGACGGCGCAGTAATTTCATCGCCCTTTCGACGAAAGCAGAAGATTAGGATAGGTCTCGTTGCTAAAATGAATAACTAGCAGGGTTAGCAAACACAGATTTAACTCAAATAGAAATGCATGAGTATGTAGTACATATTGCTGAAATTGAATTGAGATAAAGGAATTCAACATAACTTACTTGGTTAAATGACACCTTCAATCTGGAAGTAGCAGACTGAGAGTAATTTTCTGTCTCATCGATGTGATTGAAATCAAGCTTCATCTGCTCAGGCAGTTCCTCCTTCCACTGATGAAGCTCCTCTCGAATTCTTGCAACCCTTTGAAGAAATGTACCACGCTGAGGCGTCCGAACATAAAGAGACCTAGAAATGTTCCCTGCAATCTTGGCAAGGCGCACAACAGCCAGATAGTGAGAGTGATCGCCAAAATCATCCGAGTTGAGGTCAGGGTTACTGGACGGTAGATCAACCGAGATATCGTCGTCCGATATGAGTAGCGGAAGACCAATCTTTGAGGATAACAGGCGATCGACAATATAGACCGACCACCACACCCGGATACGATGTTCCCTAAGTTCGAGGTCCGGAAGGTAGGCGTCGCCAATGTTGAGATGGAGGCCCATCACGGTCGCGAGGCGCAAGGCTGAGCCCACGAGTGTACACGCAGAATGTCGGCGGTTTGCTTCGAGCGAATACAGAGTCTGCACTATCAGTCAGCGTGATGGGTGCTGGATCGAGATAACTCACCAAAATCAAGGTCGTCTCGATTACGTCGAGCTGTGGCCTTTCGCTGATCATACGAATAGTATCGCTGGCAACTGCAAAGTAGGCCAAGCCAGGAAGTCTTTTGCTAGAGCTCAGACATTTACTGGAACGTAGCTCACCAAGTGCAAACAAGGCCCACATCTTGGCTTTCGTAATTGGACTCACGCCAACGTTGCTTGGGTCTGACCCAAAGGCGTTCATTGCCGAGAGTATCTCACTGCGCCGGACTATGTGATAGCTATTCCGGAGAAATTGTAGCGCTGTCTGAACTAAAAGCCTGGCGCGCGGCAGCGACGGCCAGGCTGGACTAGTAGTTTCCAAGAGGCGTAGATCATCGTCGGAAGCGAACTGTGTGCGAGGAATATGACTTGGTGTTTGGGAAGAGGAGGCAAACTGGCGGAAGCGAGTCGCAAACGCTGCGTCGGAAATCTCGCCTATCCAGATTGGCGTGTCAGACGTTCTCGTGTGAGTGAACCAGTCTATTTCCTCTAGTATCTGCTCCTCGGCAGCATGCTGATGGACGTCAGATGTCGGAGTAGGTTGCCAGGGAGCGTCTGTATTTCTTGTTCGTGGCGATCCAGGTTGTATCTGTGCCCGCAATTCTTCATTCTCTTGAATGAGGCGGTCAAGATGACTATTTCATGTGAGTTTCATGGTTACAAGATCTGTTCTGAAATGAATCAAAAACAAATAACTGTATAGGGATAATGTTACCTTTGGCGTACCTTAATCTGGCGATCTCGCGTCGGATAGATGCATTCGGATGCCATAGTACAGTTATTACATGGTTTGTTTCCAGAGCATTTGACTTTCTTAGCATGGCAACTACGACACCTAGTCGTGAAGACGACAGAAACGAATTAGCTGAGGGTTCGAACGTTTATGGTCATGCGCAACCCACGCGATTGATTTCAGCCGGGGTAAGTTGGCGGTAGTGGAATGGTGTTGCCGGTTGTTACTGTGGCTGGTGGATGACGCCATTTTGTAGGGAGCTTGAATGATAGGTAAAATGTAAATGAGTTGGGATTAGCAAGAAAGAAAACATAAATGGAATGACTAGCAGATGTGAAAAAGACTAGACAGATGGATTTTGATTATCGGGGAATGGTAAAACTCGCCGCTTTTGTTTACCTAACCCAATTGCTAACAACGCCCATGACGCTAAGTCTCGCCGTCACCCACAAGCCTTGTTGCCAGCATGTTGATTGGCCAGCTTCCCCCTTATCGGCTACCGTCATGATTGGATCAAGTACCCGACCTGGTTCCATACAAACTGTAAGAGATTTGTTACACCCGTCAATGTATGTAGAAAGAACCTGAATGCGCGACTAAGTGCTGTGGCCATATGCATAATTACTAGCCTTTCCGCAGAAAGAAATCCTTTACGTCATTCGTTCCTTATTGTTATTGCAGGTATTTGAAGAGATGCTCTTCAGGGTAGGGAATTGTAACAGCGCAAGGACTACCATCAACTTCCCAGCTCCCCAATGTACAGAAGATCTCGGACAGCAATCCAGGTGACATCAACTTTTGAATCAAGTTTGGACCACACGCAGTTAGGTAAACAACCAGTAGAGGCAAAATCTGTTTGGAACAATGTCAAAGACCAAATTCCTGGGGAGTTCAACAAAAAGGTTGCCAACGATCCGTCGAGGAACTCCACAACAATGCCAAACCCCTCACAGATGGACTAATTTCAGAAGTCAGAGGCAATGCCATTCTGAACGGCTTTGCTCTGTCTGATGATTTCACCATTGACTTTCTTCTTACCGAAACTGATGAAGATGAAGGACATTTTATGTGGAGCTCTAAGCAGACCCCCAGGAGTATTTATTATATTACAGGTAGTTATTAACTAGTTTCAATCACTATGGGTCTAGTGACGCTGGCGACTGGGGACTGGTATATGTGACATTGGTCTGCCGAAGGATAAGCCAGTTCATATAGCTATATATAAGTCAACGCAGCCCCTTGCGCCACCAGGGCAGAAAGTAGCACGGCCATACTTGTTTAAAGGTTAGTTTGCGCAGACGCTCGACAAAATCGGGTTTAGTAATAAAAAGACGACCGAAACCAATCAAGTTATTAAGATTCTTCTTATAGTAGGATAAGATTCTAAAACACTCAAGTGTAGGGTATACTATAACTGAATAAATATACGCGTTAGTTCTTGATGTAGAATAGTTCATATTATCACATTATCTTAAGCTTCCATTCTGTGTGTCCTTCCCATAGAGCCTAACTCGGAGGACTTATGATTCTTTGGTCAAAGTGTAGATCTGTTAAGAAAGTCTTATCCAACGGTATACTACTCTAGACTGAAGAAGTCCTAAACATTAGAGGTTGAAATATCGTTAAGCCTACCATCTGGATCTGTAATAGTTCCGAGAATTACACCAGGCTCTTGAGGATAAGTAATGCGCTGAAGAGATTCATCTCCTGCGTCAAAGAAATAGAACGTTCCATCGAGCTGGAACAGGGTGTACGGCTTTCCCGACTCAGCGTCCAGTGCGAAAAGTGGCTTGACGTCGCCATTGAGCCCACGACTCTCCACAGCCTCAATGACCTTGCCGCTTTCGCCCCAATATCCTGCCGTCTCCCAGTCTACAATGCCACTCAACTGCCACCCTCGAGCTTGTAAGTCTTTCTACCATGATATTGCGGGGGTTGAGATCTCCGTGTGTGAACGCAATCTTGTGGCCACGCCGGCTGGGTACTGGATAAACGATACTTCATCTGGATAGGGTCCGATACGGGCATAATCTCGAATTCTCGGATTGCGGCAGGCTTTGCCCAAGGTACTGCAGACAACCATGTTATAAGGCCTAAGAATGTCATGCATCTTTGGAGATGCACCTCTTGGTCTAGGCGAAGACGGTTGCGGAATCTTGGTCAGAGAGCGCGTCCTGACATTGACACTGTCACGAATAATACTTAGCCCCAAGTCACTGTTCTCTCGATAAAGAGCTCTTTGTCTTTGCATACGTGGCCTAGTGGTCTATTTTCGCAGACCCAACCGGCCAAGGATAAGCAGAGCGGTACCGGACTATCTATCCATCCGATGCATTCATGCATCAAGAACAAAAAAAGCTCTCCTCCTTTAGTATTTCCCCAACCTTATGTTGAAAGCATCTGCAACATTTTTTCATCATTAGCCCGATGGAGTCTCTTCCTCTTAGTAGTATCCAAGTGCCCCCAGCTCAAGGACAAACCCATTCGCACACTGTCGTCTTCCTGCACGGTCGCGGAGATAGCGCTGCTAACTTCTGCAACTCGCTCCAATACTCCCGCGACTCCCAAGGGCGCACGCTCGCTGGCGCTTTTCCTTCTTTCAAATGGGTGTTTCCTGAAGCGCCTAAAAGGAAATGTGCCAATCTTCCCAACGTGTGGAACCAGTGGTTCGATGTCTGGAACGTGAGCAATTTTGCCGAAAACGAACATCTGCAGGCAGAAGGACTTAGAGAAGTCGTACCTAAGATACGCGATATCCTGGCTGATGAGGCAAATAAACTGAACGGGAGGTGGGATAAAGTTATCTTGATGGGCATCAGTATGGGCTCTGCAACGAGTGTACACACATTATTCAACCTCGATATCCCAACCACAGATAAACGACTGGGCGCCTATATCGGCTTCAGCGGACGATGCCCATTTGCCAGCCAAACGCTTGATGAGATGCGCATGACGCTTCATGTCCCTTCGTCTCCCACACACATTGATGTCATCAAGAATACGCCTATGCTCTTGGAGCATTGTCTTGACGATCCGTTGGTATTGGTGGATTGGGGCAGGAAGCAATATGAGATATTGAAAG
Source organism: Fusarium sp. NRRL 66335 (assembly GCA_004367055.1). Lineage (NCBI taxonomy): Eukaryota > Fungi > Ascomycota > Sordariomycetes > Hypocreales > Nectriaceae > Fusarium > Fusarium sp. NRRL 66335. Next base: position 22,487 of record QHHG01000183.1, read on the forward strand.
GGTTCGGAGCGAATGTGGCATGGAGGGAGTATAAGACTGGAGGGCACTGGTTCAACTCACCCGATGGTATTGATGATGTGTTAGAGTTTCTAAGGGCTGTACTTTAGATCTAGTCCTCTGGTGCGGAACTGTAGTAACGACAACCTCACTCTTTGGTGGTTCTCACTTCTTGGTTGTACCACGAACAGCGACACTTGAATGGATCAACGTCCATTTTCTCGGCCCATTGATGTTGACACTTTGACCGTTATTTTTTGTTACCAGAAGCATCGATACGTTTTTTTAGTCCATGAACTCTGAAATAAATCGAAACGTGAGACCGTTTATAAATTCATTTGGGCCCACCTCGATCTTGCATCGGACCACCTCGTAGACATTCGTCTCGTATGCTCGCAGGCGCTCCTCATGCTCGGGAGTCTGAACACGCATTGCTTTTCCATGAACCACGCTGGTACCGCTTTCATCGTCCACCAAAGCATTGTACTTGCCCATAGTCTTCACAGTTCCACCTCGAATCTTGGCTATACGGAACGGCGCATGAAAGTCGGAACCGAAAAGCCTTGCTAAAATGGCTTTGTCAAGGAGAGTTCCATAGAAGAAGTACCACACTGGATATTCACTTTGAGAGGGGCGAGGAGTCCGACGATGGGTTTTGTCTGATTCGGGTCGGTATTGAGGCAATGTTGTGTCCAGACCCAGCGTTGGGTAGAGAGAGGTTGACGAGAGATCCTTTCGTGCAATGTCTCGAACATATGTTGGCGAAAACGCATCGGGTTGGGGGTGTTTTTCCAGCCATTCTTCAATAGCCAACTTCTCCATGCCGTTGATTCTGTAAAAAGAACACGGTTCTCCAAATAAGTCGGTAGCGGGGATGACTTCGGTTGAGGCGTCAAACGATAAACAAGCTGCCTGGATGATTGATTTGACGTTATGGAAGGCCCCTTCAAGCTTGATCAAAAAGCTCAGGGCTCGATGCATTCGCCTCTCTTTCATAGGGATGTTCTGGTTGTTGGTGGCATCATGCGTGGTACGGCGGCGGTAATTGTAAAAATGTTCGTATGACTCACGGTCGTGTCCCTCGGCTTCCATACGATTTCGGACAGCGAACCAGTGATCATCCGAGATGATAAAGTCGAGCGCGTGGTCTCGATGCTCGTTGATCTTGGACTCAGCCTGTGCGGCTGAGTAGTCGAACAAGTTCTGCCAGCGGGCGATGGCCGATTCTAGATCTTGATCATTCTCTTGGAGGGCGGAGGCGGCCTGCGCCATCAGTTCGAGTTCGTCTAGGAGGTCCATAGTTACACAGTGATATATGGTTCTTTGCGGAGTGGTTGTTGGCGGAATGAATGGAAAGCGAACGGAAGGAAGCAAGCAAGCACCGACTTTTATGGCACGTCGAAAGTTGTGTGCATTGGGGCTTGTGAGGGCAAGGTTATGTCTAATCGTCGCTGTCGAAATAATTGAATTCTTTAACTTTTCCGAGGACAGCCATTCCGATACATAACTGGACCGTGTTGAATTGACTTTGGTGTGACTCATGTTTCGCCCCCTTGTGACTCAGTATCCCCGAACCTTGACCAGACCTGGAAAGAAATGGTTAGAAGAATGAAAGGCAGTATCTGTCGAACTGGCACTAAAGGAATTATTTTGTAAATTTAGAGTATTAAAGTATAACTGCCTAAGAACTGGTCTAAGCTGGCATAAGATGACCATAGTCTTTCATCTCTTATAACTCCAGTCAAGCGTCGGCCGATAGTTGCTGCATCCGTGTCACTTGGACGCGACGCGACTACGCGTGAATGGTTCCATTCACGACCATAGAGAAAAACATGATCAAAGACGGACAGCGGAGAATCGATGGAATCAAAACAGCAGTCCAGATTCAGCGTTCACCCATTCATCTTGTTAAGAACCAGAAATGCTGTGTTGGATATGTCCTTTTTAAAAGAGTATTTCACTTTCCGCCGCTACGTAGCTACGCACATGATAGTTGTATTGACATTAAACTAATGCATATTGTTAAGGAGACATCCATCACAAGGTGAATGTGAGATTGGTCAGTGTTATGTTAAAAGGTCACTTTGGCACAAAGAAAAGACGTCATGTGAAAACATGACCTGTACACTCAGGAGATTTACGCTGAGGCAAGAGTTTTATCGATGCCTCTATCATATCAAAAGAGTGCGATGGTATAATCTAATCTAATGAATGTAGTTTATATGTTATATGATAAAGAATGTATCAGTGAGTAAAAGTGTAAGCATGCTCCCCCCTGGGCTAAGATTCAGCACATTCACCATGCGCCAACCTGCTAAATCAAAACATGCTTAAGAAAGTAATGTGCTTATTTCGTTGCTTATGATCGATAGTTTGTTGAGTGGTGGTTTGATAAGGCTGCAGAGATATTATCATTCTTTGACAGAATGAATCTCTTATGCCTTTACGATACAGTTCCACCCTTTTTCAATGATGCCTGGGGTAAGTGCAACACTGCTCAACCGGCGATCGTAAAGTTGACAGCCGCGATGAGTAGTTCCGTGCAAGGCATATGTGCACCAGGATCTGGAAGCACAAACCTTGGCACATTCTGCCATGGTGTCGACGTGTGTGTACTCCTTATAACCTTCTTGGGTGTGGTCTTTGAGATGTCAGATGTGACTATAAAGGAGGACACGGTAGGGAATGTACTTACACTGAACGCACCAGAATAGGTAGTTCTTTCCATCAACTTGTCCATATTTCCCATGCTTTCCGGGACCTGTGTCCATCTACGTCAGCTCATTCAATTTCAATATCAGTAGAGGACAACTTACAGGCCGAGTTCAAGATGTCCTTGAGGAAGGCTGAGTCCTTTGCACCAGAGGTAACCTTAGCTTGAGTTTTGGCTAGTTCATTCTTAAGCTGTTGTTCTCGCTCCAGACAATCCTCCTTTTCCTGATCACAATCAGGAGCAAACGGGTCCTCCTCAACAGGTTCCTCGGGAAATGGGTCCCCCTCCTTCTTCTCCTCCTTGACCAAGAGCGTCGCTCCTGCATAGGGCTTGTCCGTTTCGCCCTCTGCAGCAACAATGCATTGCTTTGTAGGAGGATAGTAGGACGAAGCGGAGGCACCAGCATCCTCAGCCAGCTTGGCACAGTCGTACTCAGAAGCGATCTTCTTGTGAGTTGTGCCCTTCCGGTAGAAACCACACTTGTGTACAACAATATAGTCGGGGCTGATCTCCTGACGAGTGCCTTCGACGCATTGCGCTGATACATTGGCAGCACCCAGGAGGGCGGTAAAAAGGTAAACAGCGGAGGCCTTCAGTGTAATGGCTAACGGGTGGTAGTGATTGGTTCAGTGTGCAGAAAGGTGAATGTAAGATTGTGTTGTGTGAAAGCTTGAAGAGTTGATGGGGAGGAAGTGGTAGACTAGGTGCGCAATGGAGGCCTTATATACTTCTCAGGTCCACCTTTCTCGCTTTCGAGGCTTTGCTATCTCATCCTTCCGTCGTCTAAGAAATAACCTCTCTTGCCCGTCGCTTGTTATGGTCAGATACGCACCAGAGATCTATTCATCATGGTCATATAGGATCAAAGACAAAAAAAAGAATGTATGGAACCTTTGTTTCAGATCCAATGGCCAATAGTACTGGTAAAACCAAGACCGATCGCTATGATCTGTTGTGAACTCTTAGTGGACCTGCCTCAATTGATTATCCCTGAACTTCAGGCTGCTCACTTGGTATGTGTTACACCGCCTTTCACAAGATTAGTAAACGGGATGACACGTCTGATACTTCACTATTCCGTATCTGAACGACTGTACTCGTAAATGGGCTCTTGTCTCAAAGCCATGATACTGAGCGTCGCAGACTAGTATCTTTGTTTTATGTTACCATTCTTATTACTCTATTGCCTCATGTTCTCCATTTACAAGTGTAGAAATACTTACTACTTGTGTCCTGGAGCTATTGTTATAGGGGTAAGTATATACTAATCTATATAGCAATATTCGCTCTTGTTCAACTCTGCCTGAAGAGTGACTGACTCCTAGGTAAATCTGGTCAGGTCGTTATGAGGGTCTTTGCTAGTGTGGCAAATCGGATGTCCAACTGCGACCCGGAAACTCCGAGTTCCAGAAAGGCATAGGTTGAGCAAGGGGGCAAGGTATATTTCCTAATATAGCTATTTTGTCTTAAACAGAAGCAAGGTTCCGAAGTTAAAAAGTAGAGACCTTTTAAATGAATGTAGTGTATCTCAAAGCAGTACCTTTACACCTAGAGCTACAACTATCAGTACTTTTGTTGTGGTGTAAACAATACGTTACCGGAGAAGCCTGTGAAATGAGGACTGAGCCGTATGGTGATTGCTCCAGAAAAAGGCTTACTTATCCTATACGATGTACAAGGTATCCGCTCAAGCATAACAACAAAAAACATTAAACATCCAACCACGACAGACAAACTCTTTCGTTCCGACCGGCGTGAAGGATACCACTCAGGTGCCAACAAGACACTCAAATTGCAAAGTCTAGACCTCAGATCTGGAGACAAGACTACACTTTTTGGGCAGCGATCTGCAAATAATGGACGGCTGAAGTGAAACATTTCGCCGACAAAAGAAAAGGCAAGCAAAGCCACGTAATCAGGTATCACAAAGACAAGCTTTCAATCAATGATGACGATGAGTATTTGTCTCAGGGTCCAAAATATTGCATCCCTTCGATTCGGAGAGATTGGATCTGAGACATCGGGCGATCAGACGGAACGGAACGGTCCCTCGCTCACCACCTTCACGTTTATTTGGAGGCTGGGGCAGGAGACGGTCTACTAGGATATTTGATAATCTTTTCTGCCCTAAACATAAGTATTCATGTTTACTCTCCATCGTTTTAACAAACACATGTCGTTACTTGACCTAATGGTACGTCCTCGCCAGCCTGTCAAGTGAACTATCATGACAGCTTTGATTGGCTGGCCCCATACCCCATTCTTTGGGATTGCTTGAGAATAGCTTCGCGCTGCTTCGCCTTGTATCTCCCTACATGAAGACTCAGACATCAAATGAAGGACTAGAAGAAATCCATGTTGAGTTAGACAGCGGAGAAAGGTCTCAATGGCTACGATCTTCCGGAGGGCGCTTTTGCGGCCACCTACTACAGGGCTATCCCTGTCTTGATCCTAAAAAACCTGGATGTCGTATCCTCTACTTGATAACTCTCGTGACGTACTACGACAAAGGTGCTACAGAAACGCAAGGGATCTCTAGATCGATGTTTCCTTCTGCCAATCATTTGCCCTGTCTCATCAGCCTTCCTGAATAGAAGCATCATCCGACCCTGAGACCAACTGCCAAGGAGCTAGTGACATGCCCGACCTCTCGAAGATTGCCTGAGAGTGATTGTGGCCACCTGAGGGTAGTTGAAAGGATATCGGGAACGAGTTCACCTGGTATGAGTATGAGTACATGGTAAAGGTCGATGATCCTGAAGACACTGACCATTTACTTGCCGACTGTGAAGGGAATAGGGATGCTTGTCTTGAAAGGTGGAAAACCTCAAGGCGGATCAGGCTAACTCTGTGGATTGAAGCGGACAAGGCAAAGCTATGCCCAAGCGTTGCAGTCAAAATGTTTAAATCATTCAACTTTATCGAGAAAAGCCCTGACAATTTACAACTTGTGAATAGGATGAACTTTGTTATGACTCACCTACGACCGCCCGGTGTCTCAATATTCCCGAGCCTTTACCAGACCAACTATTGAGCTACTGGCGATATGAACACAGATATGTGCTGAATTTGAATCAAACTCTCGCTTAGGGCGTTTCTAAACAAGCTGACAAATTCTTCTAATCACATATTCCACAGTACGTACCAGTTTCCGCTAATCTTCAGCTTTTCACATCATACATGGCCCTTGGTCATCAACGTGAGGTTTTCTACCGTACTCCTCGCACTTACAATGCTCTAAAGGCTGTTTGTAGCTGCCAATTCCACCGTTCTTCCTTGCTGCTCACCATGTTCATCAAAGCTGACGGTCCTCATCACCCGAGATTTCTAGTTTGTACAGAAGGCCTCGTCAATCACGATTGATATCAGTAATGTGAGTTAGTAATGTGAGTGGCGGAAGAATTGTCCTCCAAGGTTTAGACTGGTCTAAGCTAGCATACGATAATCGAATTATTTCGTCTCTTATGGCCCTCAAACTAATTCCACTGAGGTGCCAGACTATTTTCTGCATCTACGTGTTGTCAACGCCACGTATAATCAAACCCATCGACGGTCCAGTGGTCTTAGTTTTGTAATTCGAGTCGTACCATCGCCATAGAGAAGCCGATTCGAATCTATCTACCAAATCTTCCAACTTCAAAATGCCTGCCGAGATCAATGAACGAGGCCGGACACATGAAGATATGATTGAAGACGGACAGCGGAGAATCGATAAAATAAAAACAGCAATCCAGATTCAGCGTTCACCCAACCACCCGCCATGCAGAATTCTACCAACGATCTCCTCACCTTATCTAACATCGGTTGGCCGCCCGGACGCTCTCTATATCACATCCAGGGACAAATCAACGACTGACATCTATCAGGGACATCTTTTCGACATTACAGAACAGTCATGTACTCCACCCATAGCTCTTTACAGGCTTTACAGCCAGCCTGTATCAACTCGATCCACGGAATGGGCCACACAATCGTTTGCGAATAGAACTACCGATCAAAAGACAATACTCCAATGATCAATCGATTACCATGGTCGGATATACTAGCAGCCAGCAATCGAGCAGCTACAACCATGGCTGCTTCAGTTGGAAACTCAGCATCAGAAATACACAAACCAAGAGATCAATTGACGAAGCAGCGATGAAGAACCAGTCACCCGGTGCTCCCTTTGATATCGATGACACAGAGCCCTTGTTATTTGACTTTGTTAACTTAGACCACGGTCACAACATAGATTCAATGCTCCATAACTATGCATGGATGTTTAGGTTCAAGACTATTACCTCAGTCTTTATCATTCCGGCTCCCACTCTGTCTCATCTCTATTGGAGATTACTTGAGTTGGTAACGGTAACTAGAAGGCCTATGAAACGGACAATTCCCGACATGGACATACCTTAAGCACATAAACAGAATTCATTTGTTACATCCAACAGCAAATGGAAGTGCCGGCTCTATAGTCTTGTGAACTCATAGGAAAGATGGGCGCTCGTAATGCCTTGAACCGGCTTCACATTTGTGCTTTCCGACGACTCAGACAAGGGTGAAAACTACATAAGACATTTTACAACCACATCAGCTGCATTAGTATATAGGTACCTGTTCTAAAATGGATAGTTGACTTAATATGAATATAGGGTAGGAGACAACCTCAGACGTAGTGAGAGAAGAATTTAGATTCAAGAATAACATAACTAGTAACGGGTCGTAGATAATATCCAGCCCATCTTGCACTTATTTCTTAATGATATCACAACCGTCAAACGTGTTGTCATTCTTGTGTCACATAGTCCCGCAGTAGTAGGCTTTCGGATTTCCCTGTTCATCGTTCGGCGACTCAGGATCGTGGACATAGACAGCGCGGAAATTGTAGGCAGTGTCATCGTCATCCCCTGTGAAAGTCCCAGAGGATGTGATAGGCATCAACATGCGATGTGCGGCATCCTTGCATTTATAATCATCCACGAACACAAATTTCTCGCCGTTCTTGTACTTGTGCGGGTACTGGCCCTCTTTGAGAGATATCAGTTCTGCGTAAATAAAACGGAGAGGAACACCCGTTGAGAAGTTACTTACCACCGACGACCTCACCAGAATCACCAGAGCGCTGCAGGTTTACACCCCATGATACAGCCAAGTGAATCTGCTGTCCCTTGACCGTTTCGACGACAGAATATAAGCAGATATTGAATTGAGGACGAACCGCATTTAACGTCAAATTCCGTATCCAAGTTCGGGACGTTGACTGGTGTAAGGTTGGGCAAACGCTTGTCCAGCCTTTGGCGAGGAGCCGCCAGAGAGAGCGACGGGAGAAGGAAAAGGGCCACAGAGAGCTTCATGGCGCCAACTGTGTGTCGATTTGGATTCAAGAAAGAATACAAGAGATACACAACGGGAAAAAACGAGGCAGGACTGTTCTTTTGTCGGTTGTATGTGTCTAGTCGTTCCGGATGATAGCTGTTAACACTCAGGATTGCTTGTTTCTTTCTGTTGGAGAAGGCTTTGATCTTACATCCTTAACAGGACTCTGTCCGAGCCGGACAAGAAGCCCCTGAGACAGAGGAAACCAAGAGGTCAAAGCATGTTGTCGCTGAACTCCGAGCCCGTAAGACGAACATCAGCCAGTTCTCTTCCAGTACACCCTCAAAGATATCATCATAGAGTCAACAGCTAGAGTCTGTTGGTTGATAATATGTTGATCTGCTACCCAAGACAGAAGTTACCAGTGTAAATCGTCCTTGCGGTCAGAAGATTTACCGTTCACCTCGCTGTACCATTAGGTCAGGAATCCATTCGTCACGGGATGAAAGGGTATACAACTTGATTATGCTGGATACCTTTGGTTGTTGTTGGTTATGTCTAGAGAAAAGGCCGTGCATGGATCGAGATCACTCATCTAGAGGAGGAAATAAGAGAGGACATTTGCAAAGGTACATACTACGAAGTTTTAGTAGGGGCAATTCTCATGTTTTGCTTCCCCCAAGGTCACTTATACAAGGTGCTGTTACTCGTGGGTCTGACTGAATAGGAGCCCCTCTCTTCGAATAGTCGTTAGTTGTTGGCCGTGTTTATAGAAGAGGGACGTGCTTAATAATTCTTCTCTGATTGGTATTAGTGTTGTAAAGTGACGTAGAAAGCTCTTACGTCAGTGATACGTTCTGAATTAAATCACATGATCCATCGGTTGAAAAGGGTCGGGTTACCTTTGCCACGTGGAGCTCTCTACAGTATTAAGCTGAGGTGAATTACCCGCATCAGTAACCATGAAATAATCTCGACAACTTCGAACCCATCTCGCTTCCTCGATTTGGTACCCACCATTATCACCTTGACGACCCTACCGCCGCTACCTCTCACTTGACTCATCTCGCAAGATGGTAGACACTGATTACTACTCCCTGATTCACGAAGGTGCCCACGGTGTCCCACCAGGCTGGTTTGATGAACAACGAAGCCGTTGCAAGAGCAAAATCGACACGCTACGAGGGTATCTTTATAAAGAGATTGACATCCTGAAATCCTTTCACGACGGCGAGACCGGGTGCGACGAAACTGCATATGCAATCACGCGGCCAGTTTCCGAGTCGCCTGTGCCAAAACTGGGCACTTATGAGGATGAGATCATTGCTCTTTGCCATCTATGGAGATTGTACAAGGACGCTCTTATCGAGTGGCCTTCTTCTCGCACGCCCGACCTTATAAAGCTTGGTCTTGCCATATCTACAGTGCCTGACAAGATCCACAACGGGGAGGCAACAGATGATGATTATCAACCAATGACATGGAAGGGTCTTCCCTATTTTCATATGATCTGGACTGATGCACATTGGATGTTTCCAGATGATATCCTAGAGAGGAAAAAGGATGTTGCTGCTAGGCGTAGGGCACGCGATGTATATATCAAGCAGCAGAATGTCGAGGCCCAACTTGTCATGGCGGAGATACTAGGTTGGGGAACAGCCTGCCGCGCTATCATCTACGCCTTAGAACGGGAGGATGGTGAAGACGAAGATCATGGACAGAAGAAGCGAGATGAATCGGAGCCGCCGGAGATGGAGAACAAAGAGAAAGGACTATTGGAGGAGAAGGACTTTGAGATTCCAGCGGCAGGCTACTGGATTGAACATGCTGGCGAGAAACTGTATTCCAGGCTAGTGGAGGACGAACCTCGAAAGGAGCCTCGCGACTGGGAGCTATGGGACGGCATGCGTCAGCATCAGTTCAGTCAGTCGCTTGACCGGTGGGACTACTGGATGGACCGTTTCCGGGTGGCAGCAAGAGAATGCTCTGACGACTATACACGAGAGAGAGCAAAGGTAGCATTAGAGAGGATGGAGAGGATTAAGAGGGAGGTCGTATGAGCTGAGGACTAAGGAAGGGAATAGAAAAGGGCAAGGGTGCTAAAGTCACTCGACTGTTCCGCGCGGCCTTTAACAGTCCGGCTCCCATGAACCTGCGGTCAGATAGATTTTCAAGGATATTCACACTTTCCACAGGACATTATGACTCTTTTGCCCACACATGATTTTTCTTTTCCCTACCCTATACACATGGCTCAGGTACAGTATAAAATGCTTTCCACAGGTTAGTTAAGTCGTAGAGTGTCATGTTTCCTTCAACTATCAATAATGGACATTCTCAAATGTGCTCACACACGCCTCAAGTAGTTTCCAATACTCTTTTTTTTCATGCTGTAGTGTAATCTAGGGCTGCACCTTTAAAATAGATGGCCTGTTTTTAGAATGATAATGGAAAGAGCTTTCTTGATTCCCATTGAAGCCGATCTGCAATATCTTTTTAAATGCATTTACAAAATGGTGATTTAACATAGAGTATATATTCAACCATCCCTTCCTACATGGCGAGCTGCACTCTTTCCATACACTCTTTCCATACATCAACAAGCACATCATCAATAAATAATACTCGACGTAATCTCATCTTGCCTAAGCATTAATGTCATCAATCAGAGAGCTCTTTCCCTGAGCAGTTCCAATGCGACTCTCAAAGTATAACTTAAGTCTCTCCACAAGCGCACGATCGTTCATAAACCTGGCGAACTCAGCCGGGTTTGTCGCAGTCTGATTCCGCAGATCGGGAAGCCCAGCAGGAGTAGGAACATCACGACGAACTGACCATCGTCTTGGGTTGGCCTGTTGCTCTTTGCTCAGGATGAAGTTGTGCAACAGCTTGGCGCCTTCGGGGTGAGGCGCATCCTTCAGGATAGCAGCGGTTTGTGGCCAAGAAACATACTTGCCCTTGGTTGGGTGGGAGAATGAGATGGTGTCGGTGTTGTTCCAGCCTCCGGATGCGGAAAAGTAGGCGGCATAAGTACTATTCTCCTGGCCGATGAGAATGCTGGGCGTCTGGGATCCACGGACCCATCGAGGGTTCTGAGCAATGAGCTTATCAAACCATGCTGTTCCATACTGCTGCAGACTGCATGTTTTGTTAGTACCTGGAATATGGGTGGTGTGAGATGATGGGGCTTACATGAGATAGAACCCCCAGAGAACAGCGTCGTCATCGTTGGGATAGGTCAGGACCAGCTTGTCCTTGAACTCAGGTCGTAGCCAGTCCTCGTATTCCTGGGGAGGGTCGATATCAGGGAGCTTCTTGGTATTCCAAGCTCCGGCCCAGGAGCTCACCCACACGCCATACCAAGCGGCACTGTCGTCTCTGAAGGCCTGCTCAATCTGATCAAATCCAGCAGGTGCATAATTAAGAAGAGCGCCCTCTTGAGCCCAGCGAGGGTAGTCGTGGAGGGTTTGAAGAATGACGCTATCGACAGAAACTTTGCCAGCTGCTAGCTGTTGATCCAAACGTCCGTCGTGATACTTTGAAAGGTCGACAGTGACATTGAGGGTAATGCCAGGGAAGCGTGCCTCAAACGCCTGCTTCAGACTGTTTTGTTGGCCTTTCTCATCTCCGCCGGCCCAGAGGGTGACGGTGTCGCCTTCTTTCAAGGCGGCCTTGTAGATCTGATCGAGAGTGCGGTCCTCGTACTCGATCTTTGTGTTGAAGCCCAGAACCTGGTCGTAGGCAGCGACGCTGGATGCCAGCAAAGCGATTGAAAGAGTGTTGAGAAACATGGCGCAATTGTTGGGGTGTATGAACAGCTGCTGCTGAGGATAGGTAGATCAGAAGACGTCGTGATGAAGACTTTATATAAGGATTAAACTCTTTCGTGAGTGGTGCATTAATAACATTTACATACCACTCGTTGGTAATGCGAATATGACTTGGAAAAGGCGAATATCATCAGATGCTGGATATTATCTTTTCCAGTGTTGCATCACAGTGGAGAAAGGGACAGGTTTCCGCTCGAGATCAGAGCTGATTGGATCGTACCTGGTCGGGAAATAAAGTTTATATGCAGAAGGGCCTGTCAACACGGCAGCACGGCATCGCGCGCGGGTGATTGTCATCTCGGTGGTGGGTGGGATACTTATTCAGCAGGACATGACTCGTCAATAACCATGTACTAAGCCTTGGGCAATTAACATGTTACAAGTCTAATTTCCGCCGTAATGCATACATCGTTATCTATCCGTATATCATCAATGTTTTCTTAGATCTTGAGATACACTCATCCCTGCACTGTAAGTGGGATCTGAGTCTTGAAGAACTGCCGATGCATGGGTCTGACTGGGGCAATGCAAGACTTAGTCCACTACCTAACGTGTATTCGATAGTGTGATAGATTTTGTTTTGTCGTAGTGAGTTACTGACTGTGGTACCTAATGAAAGGTTTGTCTCAAGTTCCCCGTCATGTTCGATCGATATCGCTACATCTGTCATTTCACTCGCTACTAGCCACGATTTGTCGCGCCCAACATCCCCATAATATCAACAACAACAACCCCCCGCAAGAACCCCCCTGTAACCACGGCATCAGCTGGTCCATCCGATTGGTCGATATAGTAACGAGCACACGCGGACCGAACCATCACCGACATTTCAACCACACCTTGATTCGGCATTCCCCGAGATGACGAGTAATGTGCATACGATTCTATCACCTCAGAGACGGACCGCAGCGCTCATCATAAGGCCTGCACTGCAGCCATAGAACATACGCCAATGTCTGGGGTTTTTGGGGTATTGTGGATATGCCACTTACTCAGTAAATATCAGATCTTAGAGTCCAAATTTTACGGGCGCAGAGCGGGTTTCCATCAACATCCAAGAGAATGGGCATAGAAACCCGTGAAATGGTCGGAGATCAGATGATGACTCCTACCAATCCTCTGACTGTTGGATACAGCGGCCGACATTTAATTCGCGAATCCGAGGAGGGGTGCCAGGTAAACATCAATGAGAGACAGGGTCTTGATAAAAGGACTGAGCTCGGGAAAGCAACATCAATATCTTCACCACTAACCGAAGCACTATCTGCTCGGGGTCTTCTAGTGGCACATCTGGCGATAAGATGCCCGACAATGCGTACCTAATAAAACAACACCTTTGATCACACGAAGCCGAGGCACTGTCTTGTGGCCCTATGCTTGCCCTGTACCCACTAACCCAGCAAATGACGCGCAGTCGGGCGGAGGTGATTAAAGCCCGCTTGCCCGATGGCCCCCCGATCCATTGCCACTGATCAACCGTCGACAAAACGCCTTGTTCACCATTGACCAAATTCAACCGACCACGCGCTGAGTGACGAAATCCTACCACGGCCAGTCAACTGGTTCCACAAACAGGAAAGATATGTGTTAGAAAAGGAGACTTACCGAGATGTGACGGTCTAGCGAGAAGCCCATCCAAACTTCCAGAACCAAGTCCACTGCGTGAACTCCAGGGCCCAGGTCCAAATCCGAGCCCACTCTCTTCCAAGGAACTTCCAAACCCCGGCAACTGTCCAATGGACATCGAAATCGACGTCCACTCCCTTGCGACGTATTAGCAAGCAATGGCGAGAGACAGGAGGATGAAGGGCCACAGGAGGATCTCGATGGCGCACTTGATGACGAACCACCCGACTCGGCAGGCAAAGCGAACGAGTCGATACCAGATGAACATCGAAAAGAAGATCATGATCGCCAGAGCCGCGCCAGTGGGGAGGAGCTCGATGAAATGGTGAATTGAGGCAAGAGCCTTGAGATAGGTGTCGGTTATGACCATCAGAACTCGGAAAAATGGGAGGTCGTGGAGATCCATCCCCTGCATCAATGCAGTGATGAAGGTCACCACGGCCTGCGCAAAACGGATGAGGCGAATGAGGAGGGTCGAGGAGAAAAGACGACGATTGATAGAGCCACTTGCGGATGAAGGAGCTCAAGAGACTGGCGAATAGATGCCAGAGCCTTTAGATAGATGTCTGTTACGACCATCACAAGGCGGAAAAATGGCAGGACGTAGTGATCCATGCCCTGCATAAATGCAGTGATAAAGGTGGCCACGGCCTGCGCGAAATGTAAAGCGTCGGCGAGAGGTAACATGGTGAGGTCCGGTGGGGCTTGGAAGGATGTACAAGTGAACGTCGCTGGCGTTCAGCTTCGGTTGGTGATGTCGCGAATGTTGGCAGAAGTCGAGTTGTCGGCTTGGGCTGATGGGAGGCCCAAATGATCGGTCGCATCTCACGGGCCTGCACGCATAGAGATTAGTAAGTCGTCAGGTAGTCAGAAGGCTGTACTCATACTACAGGGCTGGTATCGGTGGCGTCTTGCATGGTTTGTTGCTCCAAGGATATCTGAATCCCTGCGATGGTGATGTTGCGAGCGAAAGATAAGAGGATGTTGGGAGGAGGAAGATGAAAAAAAAGAGAGTAGAGGAGAAGAAAAGAGAAGAAATGAAAAGAAAAAAACAATAGCGCCAGGCAGAAACGGGGTGCCGATGTCCGTGCAAAGTAGAGCTTATCAATAGATCGATCACCTATCACTCCTGTCACTGGCAAAGAACTGGCAGAAGTCTGATGGAACTGCAACTGATTCAAGTGGGTCATTTCCTCCTGCCAGCCATCTGCAATGACGTTTGCCAGTGATATATGCCGAGAGGATAGAAAGGGTCAAGAGGAAGGCCATAGCAATTAAAGATTGAAGCATTGAATAAAACAAGAAGCTACTGATTTCGGTTGTCTATTACTATTCATGACAGTCTCTGGCCTCTGTGTTGATAGCTTTGGCCGCTTTTCTTATAACAGAGATTTGCCGAAAGCGAGCAGATAGTAGAGGGTGATAAGGAATAAGGGCCTTGCCGCATGAGGTTTTGCTTTGTCGAATTTCAATTTTTCCAACGGACGTGGGCCAGTCGCATAGGGTATCCAGAAGCCGCTCGTAAAATTCATCCTCGAACTTCCGACGTGTGAAGGGGATAACGTTCCAGATGACGGTTTCCAAGCGAGGGAAGCAGTTCACGAGATGGCTGACTGAGCCAAAATCTAGGCGACGTGTGCTCTCTCTTGAAATGGAAAGCGTAGACACAACATCTACCAACTTTGCAGACATATCCCATTTCCCCATGTCAAGAACGAGGAGATGATGAAAGTTCAGATCGGCTGCCCTTAGTACACTCTTGAAGAAACAAATAACAATGACAATAATTCGAAAACTGGTCACAATCAGGGTGGCCAGCGCCTGTCCGGGCTCCGAACTCAAAGGCCCACACACATAACATCGGTGGACGGACGGACGGAATATTTGCGCTGATCACGAGGCCAAAGCGTTGCTTTCGCACCATAAAAATACATCGTCTCTCCCAACCAGGTAGGTAACAGGAGAATTGTCCTCTAAGGCTTAGGCTACTATAATAAACTGGCCTAAGTGCTAATCTAAGCCAGCATATTCGTCTCCTCTACTTCTAGGGGCCAATTCTTCTGATACCCTAAAGCCAACTTATTTAACTTCGGTGTTTTAACCTTAACATTGGTGGGCATCAGGCCAGCCACCCCACTGACACAATGTCTGGGGTTTCAGATACTATCAACATCCCCAAGGTATTGGGCACTCGTGAGATCATCGCTCTCAGGCCTTCCAGCAAGAATGATTCATCTGAGATCATGCGAGACACAGGAAATCAAGCCGAGATACCCCACAGTGAATCCTACTCCTTGATATTGAGGAGGTACTTATAGAACTGAATGATAGCATGATGTCTGACTGAACTGTTATCGACTTCATTGTTTTTCCCGTGCGAACACTTGTCCAACTTTGTTCAAGATGCCGGACGCCCATCATCAGAAAACCAAGGTGGCGCTCCTCTCTCCTCTCGATCAATTAAACTCTTCGTTTTATTTGCGCTGGTCCCTAGTATTTCACGTCAAGGATCTAAAGAAAGCTGTTGATAGTTTTTCAAAAGGTCTAGAAGCTGTTACAACGAACGTACCATATGTCAAAGGGCATATCACCTACCGTACAGAAACCTGCGAAGATGGGACATCCGCTCCTCCACGAGCTGCAATTTCCGTGTCACCTGATGATCCGGATGTGGTACTACGAGAATGTCGACCGGCAAATGGAGTACCAAGCTTAGCAAAGATGAAGGAAGAGGGTGCACCAGCTCATCTTTTCTCTGATGATCTATACTCTTTGCCTACCTTCATAGATACTGCATCCAACGAATCTCATCCAGTATTCGAAGCAACATATACCCCAATCGAAGGAGGTCTGATACTCAGCATGTGCGTCCACCACGGCGTCATGGATGGCCGTGGACTTGCGACGTTGACAAACTTGTGGGCCTTCTTCACTCGTCAGGACGACAACAACCTGCTGCCAATTGATTTTCCCGATCCCGACGAGCCTTTTACACGCACGATCAGACTTTCCGCATCTGCAAACGACACAGTAGATCTTGGGAGTACTGATTTAGAAATGGGTTTTCAGCGTTATCAGAATGACAGAATACTGGAACAAGACATCCTTCCGTCAACAAACGCCAGCAGCAAAAGGTCAAGCAAGATATTCGCATTTTCAGTTGATAAACTCGAGTACGCCAGAAGCTTGCTGGTAGATAACTGCCATGTCACGATAAACTCCATTTTGAGTGCTGTGATCTGGTGCAATGTTACACGTATACGCCTATCACGTCGACCCCAACCACCCACACCATATTCACGGTTCTTTCAGATGGTAGATGGCAGACGGTGTTTAGGGCCAGCAATCGATAAGCCAGGCCCTTATCTTGGTAATGTCGTGCTTACATCAACAGCTGATGTTGCACTTGACGTATTAGCGACGACTGGTGCTTTCGACCATGACGAAATCCCTTCGATGGCGCCGATAGCTCAAGCCATTATTGATGCATCGACACGAGTCAATAAAGAACACATCAGTGGCTTCTTGGAAATACTGCAGCGAGTACAGGATCCTGCAAGTCTTGGTGTAGGTTGCATGAGTCAGCATGGGATCGACTTTATTTCATCCAGCTGGGCAAACCTACCGCTCTATGAATGTGACTTCGGGTCAGTGCTTAGTCAAGGTTGTGCAGAGGGAACGGGTGGTAGGCCAGCTTTTGTGCGGTATCCGTATGTCGACTATGCCGATGGTAACATGATAGTACTCCCAAGACGAAAATCGCCGACTGGGAAGGATGAGATTATTGAAGTATATCTTATGTTGGCAGAGGATGAATTATTGGCTCTATCAGAAGATGCTAGGTTTTGTGGCTGGTTGAAAGAAGAATAGGCTTGATTATCAATTCTCAACACCCCAGCAAAGGCGCCTGCATGCGATGGTGATACTTCTTGAGGCTCTTGATAGCGCGTTAAAAACTTCTGGCAGTCCATTCCGAGGCGGCGATCAGATAGGGTTTTCGGTGATATCTATTTAAAGTTTTTAAAGGTCCGTCATCAAGTCGTACAGTTCAAATCAACACAATTGTTTTCGCTGATAATTACATTTTGCACCGGGCATTATGACTCCTTTTCCCACACATGACCTTTTTCTTTTGCCCTGCCCTATACACAAGGTCTGGGCACAGCATAAGTGCCTTCCTTGCTTGCTTCGATCTGGCCTTTTTCCTCTTCCTTCCACCTTTCTGAGGCGGCTCCATTCATATGTGTGTTTCAGTCCAGGATTTTGATTTATGTGAACCTTATGGGAAGATGAACTTGGAGATTGTGTAAGGTTAGGTAAGAGAGTTTGGAGTCCACTGTGAAAGCTTAAAGAAAAACGATAAAGTTCAACTATATTTTTCACCGATGACTCATGCATCAAATTTACAAAAGCCACTTATGAACTTTTCTATCATCTACCTGCTGTAGAAGCAATCCCACCTTTGCAAAATCCCTCTTCTTAACGTGTCACCGAAAGCTCCCCGTTCAATCTGGAAGCGTAGTTCTTAAGAGAGCACAGAGCAAACAACACATTTACCAAAAACCCACATATCACGCATTCACTATGTCACGAAGACGTATTCAGTACCGCGTACCGCTGCCGTCAAGGGAATATCCATGTTGTGATTCTTCTACTGCACCAAAAGCATTTGCAATAATTTATGAACCCGAGGAGGATCTAGAAAGTCACGAAATCTTGCATCGCCTCCGAGGACACCTTGAAGAACAGCACCGGACGCAAATATGGGGCTTGTGGTATCATCATTCATTCGAAATGGCCGACCTACCTCAACTGCAAGGCGATCACGCTCTCGACTTTTTCAACAAGACTGTTCCGATCTATATAATGAGAGGCGACAGTCAGAAACAAGGACCCCCCTCTTACTTACTTCTTGCCGTTCTTCACAACTACATCTACAGGAAGTGGTTTCGCCCTTATCGTACAGACATTGAGCGGAGTCAGTTCATTGTAAAGATTGTTAACTGTAAAGATCAGCCCGTTGCGACTGACGACGCTACTGCTGTTGATGTAGCCATGGCTCTTCGCTCGACTATACAAACGCGACTGCTGAGTCTCCCTCCCAAGCAATTTTATACCATCCCAGCCTTGTTCAAGGCCCTTGTTGTTATTATACCATCGCAAAGCTACCGCATTTGCAGTTTTATCGCCAATATCTCAGCGATGACGGTATTGGTCCTCCTTACTGGCGAGAATGATGGTCTGAGCAGCTCTATTACCTTCGACTCGATCGACGACCAAGCTGAGAGAGTTAAAGTCCGTGGCATGTCCGGAATCAGAACGAAACTAGAAGTTGCGGTAGATTTCATCATGTCCTTGGAGAAACGCGAGGTCGCCGCTTTCGGTCCGCAACCAGATCCTGTTTCATCAACAGCTAGAGACACTGGCAATAACTATGCAAGCTCTGATGAACACATGTACGATTATGAAGAACGAACTGCCATGAGCTTGGGTTGGAGATATGGGGCGATCGTTGGACCCAGCTCTAAATGGGTTTCCGCGGCGAGGTATCCCGAATGGACTGGATCCGGCGCCCGCGCAGACGCTCGGCTATCGACTCGGGAAGGAATGTTCTGGCGGCATCATATGAGCGAGTGTACTTGTTATCAATCCCAGGACACTGAAGGCGAAATTGTGTAACTGGAGATCAGGGTTTTGGAAGTCTTTAGCTCTATTTATTGGTTCTAAAAGGATAGGCTTCTATTCGCGCTTCCGAGGCCTAATCAACTGGATTCGTAATTCAGGATCCAATGAATTCATCCCTAATGGGGTATTTACTGTCGTTAAGACACCCCTGCACAGCTTAATTTACAAAAGAACCTGAAGAAACAGTTCTTAGTACCTTTTGAAGGCTCTTGACGCGTGTTGGTCGGTACTTGTTGACCCATTGCAGGCAGCAGTGCAAAAAAACGAATTGTCATTTCCACTGTAACGTGCCATACATGGGGCTCGGACAAGGGGATGCGGACCCCTGGACCAACAACCATCGAGCTAACGCCATTGTGAATGTCACGCTTTCTCCCTCAACTCGAATGAAGGAATAGTTGAAGAGCGTGAAAGATATATGAACCCCACCACTTCCCTTGGTATTAACGATTATGACTCTTTCCAGCCATCAAGATTACTGAACTTGAAGGGAATGACAATGCCTGCCTCTCCCGAGGATGATTACGCCACTACAGACATCGCTGCAACGCTTCTGGCGTTTTACCAGTTTTTAACAACACTGCACTACGACGCAAAGCATCTCAAGATCCCGCCACCGGAGGGCTGGCCTGGTCTTGGTCCTTTGCTGGACCATCTTGGTAGATCAGAAAAGGTCGGCGAAGTGATGAAGCACATTCCTTATTTCGACAATGATTGCAAGTCGAACATTCACTACAAGTCTCGCTTGGTCGCCTATCCAACCCTACCCGAGGACTGCTTCGAGCATGTTATGGATTGGCGGTTGAACAGTGATAACAGGACATGGTCAACCCGAAGAGAAACCTTCGTGGATTTCTACGACTTTTTCCCCCTCGCTCTCGGTCGCGAAACATGGGGTCGCCACATGTGGCTGAATGTCAGAGACGGGGAGATCATGCAGGAAGACAACAAGGTGCAGGACGTTGAGCCAGTTGATCTGAAAGAGTACCTGAATGGGTTGAAACAAGCCTACATCAATCTTGACCTGATCCCCTGTCGAGGAAGATTAATCTTCGAGACAATAAACTTCAATGAGCTACCTGAAGGACAAAGGGTCACAGAGGACGAAGTCATTGCGCAGCAAGGCGACTGGGGAACGGATCTGGATATTCAGTATATCAAACAGCTTTATCGGGACTGTGGATGGCCCGATGCTTTGAAAAGGGGTGAGGCTTTTGATGCAGTCGATAAGCTCATGGATAAGATCAGAGACCACCGTTACGAATTAAAAACTGATGATTTTGACGGTGATAAAGGACATTGGTGCTGATGAATGTATACTGGATTATCAGTCAAGGCATCAAATGCCGGTTTTCCGATTACTAAACGGGCTCTGTGGGGTCTTCAGTGCTATTGGCAACAATCCTATGAGTCTATTTACGAGAATTGGGTGGCTTCGCCGCAACTTGGAGATATTGTATTTTGTCCAAGATATCAAAATTATAACCCTTACATCGAGGCCATTCCTTAAATACCGTTCACACTAACTTTGAGAAAATTGGGATCCTTCTCAAGCTTCTTACGCGACGGTCCACTCTTCAACTCATCGACATCCCAAGCAGCCCAGACAAAGCGGCCGTGGAGGAAGGCGGCCTGAGACGACGCAGCCCAAACGGCGAAAGAACCTGGAAGATCCTCTGTGACTGTTATTAGTGGGTGTTTCTACCGGTTTTGACAGTGGCTTACCATGATCCCAATTGGCAGAGTTGGCATCCAGGCCACGTTCCCGAGCTTGAGGGGTTAGAACAAGACCAGGATGGAAGGTGATGATTTGGGTTTCGGATGGATCCGTTTCATCTGCGATCTTTTGCAGTAGAAGGGCGGCAGAGTTCTTGGTCAGGGTGTAAGTGCCCATTTCGATACCTAGAGTATGATTGTGTGCGGCAGCGCTGGAAACATTGAGAATAAAGCGCTGCATCAATTGATCAGTATTTATAATACGTGCGGAAAATGGAATCTTACCGGTCCAGCTCGAACCCGAGGTTGTTTTTCAAAAAGATCACGGAACTGGTGTACGCCGCGGACGTTGACCATGAACTGCTCCCAGACACTGTCCCAGGTCTGATCCCTGATCTTTCCAAGGACGATATGGGCGGCGCTCAGAACAAGGACGTCGACAATGATGTTATCTTTCCTGAGGCCGTCGAATAAGGCATCGATGCTAGAAGGGTCGGCAACTTGGCACACACGACCATCATACTTGGTCTTGCTTTGAGGATCAATAGCTCCCAGCTCATCGGTGAGGCTTTTGACAGCAGATTCAAGCTTCTCTTCGGTGCGTCCAGTGATGATGACCTTGGCCGCACCGGCGATACCAAAGTTTCTAGCAATAGCATAAGCGATGCCTGCAGTGCCTGCGGTGATGAGCACCGTTTTGCCTGCCTGGGACAGTTCAGGACGGGTTGGAAGGATGGCGTCGTAAGCGCACTTGTGGACGCACTCTGTCGGGGCAATAGGGTGATAGTTCATGGTTGTAGGATTCATGGTTGTAGGAGGAAGTTGCGACTAAATAATGAGAGTTGTAAATTGGACCTGTGGAATTCTGTCTTGTTGCAAATCGTATGTCGACATTCTTAGGATGTTGTTATTATTTATACGCATGAACTTCTAGATCGTGCGGACATTACTATCGGAGTTTTAGATACCTTCGACCCGTCCCTCTCGTGGCCTGCAGTTTAACTTGGCAAGGCAGGTATGAAGTCAAGCGTTATTTTGGACATTGTGGATAGTAGTTTGATCCAAATTCAAGGTTTATCTGTCACATTAGTGGTCAGAGCGTATCATAGTATGGCGGACTTGAGGTCCCTGCGTTCGGGATGTTGATAAAACCCGGCACTTGAGACAGCGGACTTCGAAATTAACTTTCCGCATTTTGTGGGGAATATTCGTATCATCTTTCAGGATATCCCATATGCTACGTCGGCATTCTAGCTCATGCTCAGCGGGATAAAGGTCAATTCTACTACATCCTATTCTCTATGAAAGTACCTGGACCTGGAAAACGAAAACTGAAGGTAGGGAAAAATCGTCGGACGAAACAAAAACCCTCCTTCTATCCCTCTTGAACAATCAACGGTTTCACATTGACGTTACGATCCGTCGACTCAGCAGATAGACACCAGAGGATTCTGCCTATCTCTTTGCAATCGTCGCTTAGTTCCAGACGGTTGAGGAACCAGCACCTCTCTGTCCGCTCCCATCTGTCTCTTCTTGATCCTCCGTCACAGAAGCCATAAGCGCCTGCTCTTCATCTTGTCCTCCTGATTGATTATGACAGTTCGGGCATTCGTGCGGAGTACCAGCTACCAGCGTCTTGACGAAATTCTGCATCTTGTTTGTACCCAACAACACAAGCAGCGCCAAGTAAAATTGAAGAAACATATTGAAGATCAGCGGTGTCGACGAGTAAGCCACCAGGAAAATCTTCCCAGTATCGTCTTCGCGATTATGTGTCCATGTGAAGATGAGTATGATGAAGGATAGAATCGCGAGGGAAATGTCCGCGATAAGACAGTTCCAAGGATTGGTGATGGGAGTGTCTGGTGGGAGTTTGATATGTGCACTTTTGCGTCTGATGATCCATGCCATTATGGCGGAAGATGCGAGAAGGAGGATGGTGAAGATGGCAGTGGGGCGAAGCATGACGATGAAACGGATGAGGTTGAGAGGTAGACCGATGGCAGCTGAGTAGAGAAATAGGACCCTGGCGGGATGGTTGACTGTCGCTGGGTTACCGCCAGCCATGATGAAGTGTATTCAGCTGTATTGACAAGCGATGTTTTGGTGCGTAGTTGTGTGGTGCAGAAACATCGGTCTGGTATGGGAAGAGGTAATACTTATACTTGGTGTCATTTGCACCATCGTGATATAATTAAAATGCACAGCCATCATTATCCGCAGATGAGTGTAGAAAAGGAACATCTATGACATAGTCAGATCTCCAAGTACGTTTGCATAGAATTATAGATCTTTGTTGTACTTGCTCAACTGTGTCGTGCCATGGTCCAATCACAGTCTCTGGCAACAAGTAAGATATGGGGCTGACGGTTTCTTAAAGATCTGCCTGAAATAGGCAGTCAACTTATTGGCGGCCCAATCCTTCGAGGCAACAGGATAAGCTCGGTCTTAACCTTTCGGACCTTTCCTAAAATGATAGTCATCGGGTAAGATATGGTAATAAGGTTCGCATATTGTTAGGTCATGGTATTGTCAATTGACTCGACTCGCGTGTTGCCCATTTCCTTCTTTCGTAAACCCTCATTCTTTACGGATAATGTGATCAAAGAATTCACCAAGGAAATATCCCGACCTCTTGGCATATCTAGTCTTCTCCTCGCTCTCAAAATCAATCCAGATAGATCCAAATCGATCCGAAAACCCCGCAGCCCATTCCCAGTTGTCCGTAAACGTCCATCCAAAGTACGACTTGATCACAACACCCTCCTGCGATGCCTTGGCTACCTCGGTAAGGTAGCTCTGGTAGAAGTCAATTCTGAAGGGATCCTCGAGGACATCGTCTGGACCCTCAGGCTTCCAATCATTTTCGCCTTGAGCTGTGGTGCCGTTCTCAGTGATGTAGATAGGCACGCCGTAACGATTCCAGATCCAGCGTAGCAACTTGGCCCAGCCCCAAGGTGTGGTTCGCAGCCAATATGTGTCACTCATGGGTCCTCGCCATTGACCTTGCTTATTCTCGTCAAGCTGATCAATGTTTCCCTTATGATCGTTAATATCAGCTGGCTCGTCGCGGTGACGCACATAAAAAGCTGAGTAGGAATTCATGCCATAAAACTCTGAGCTTCCAAGGACAAGTTTGCTTTCTTCAGATGTGAAACGAGGTAGACGATCGCCAAGCTGAGCATGCATCGACGCAGGATAGTCTCCCGTCTTGTATAGAGGGTCGGCGAACCAGGCAATCTCAAACTCTCGAGCACGCTCTGCGGCTTCTTGGTCTTTTGGATCGTCGGCATCCCACGGTTCAGACCAGTTACCATGCAATGTGATCATAATCTTGCCTTGCTGGGTAGGCTTGAACTCGCGCTTATACATGTCCGCGACGTAAGCATGCGATACAAGCTCTGTGTGTCCGATAATGAAAGGCTCCGTGCTACTATCTCCTTCTTCATTGCGGTCGCGGAAGCTTGATCGTGCGGGTGCATGTACACCAGCAGCATATCCTGCTAGTGAATAGACGCCAGGCTCGTTGTATGTGATCCAATTCTTGACGCGATCACCAAATCGCTCAAAGCAAACGCGAGCATAGCGAATAAAGTCGGGTGTATAGGCATTTTTGTTCAACATGCCTCCGTACCGATCTTCCAGAGCCTGCGGAATGTCCCAATGGTAGAGGGTAACGAAGGGCGTAATATCGTTTGCGAGAAGCTCATCAATCAGGCGATTGTAATAAGCGATTGCTGCTTCATTTATAGGGTCATCCTTTCCGCCAAGTGGGATGATTCTTGACCAGGCGAGGGAAAATCTGTAGCCCGTAGCTCTGTACTTGCGTAGCCACTCTACATCTGTCTTGTAAAGGTCATAGGACCGCACGGCATCGTCTCCAGTGCTTCCGTCCTTCACTTTGCCAGGAGTATGGGCGAACTTGTCCCAAATAGATTCTCCTTTGCCATCTTTGTTCCATGCTCCTTCAATTTGTGCTGCAGCTGTAGCCCATCCCCAGATAAAGTCAGAAGGGAGAGCGCCCTTGATAGACTCGTCAAAGCTAGACTGGGGAGACATTCTTAGCAAATTGTAACAGAAATATTAGTGTGGCGAGTCAAGATATTTACCAGAAGAGAACACCATTATTCTTTTCTAGTGATATTGTGTCGCTTACGATCATGTGTCGTAAGAGGGGAACTTGCATGCAGAAAGTGGAGACTCGCATTGGCTCATGATCCTTCTTGTCTACGCGTATAAAGTTGATCTTAGCAGCATATGCAGATCTGGTTTTCGCACGAATGATAATGAACACGGATAATTCACAATATCGGCCCATATCACCGTTTACCCGTCGTACCGTCCAGCCCCAGGTTGTCCCCCCAAACCCGTAATAACCAGGATAGTAACAATTTCAAGAGGAAATTGAGAGTTAGGCGGCGCTAATATTCCAGAAATGCCATCGTGCAGAAACTTGAGAGTCCGGAATCATGGTTTCTCTTCCGTCAGTATGGTTTTAAGAGCCTTGAAAAAATCGGCCATATATCGGCTACAGCGAAAACGACATTCATTTCACATGACCGTTGACCAGATTCCTAACAAAGTGACTGGGTCTCTTAATATCCATCATTTTGTTAGTCTGTGGGAAATTTCTGCGGTCACTTTCCTTAATGCTAACCCAATTAAACATGAGTGACTGTTTCGCCCTGACGAGCACGTCTCTTGTCCTCCTTGTCCGAGGCCCATCTAGCATCTCCCATCTTGATGCTCAGTCTGATAGGGTTGGCCCCCTTGGTTTCAAAGATATGATCAATTTCCTCCAAGTTCAATTTGCTGGTTTCAGGAAAGGTAAAGTAGGCTATAATAAGCTGGATGAAGTTGTAGCAGATATAGACGGCCCAGATCTTGTATCCGATCTTATTAATGCCGACCGAGATACCGTAGTTGTGTACAACACCAGCAGCGCCCTTGGAATCGTCAGCATGTGTACGAGGGGTGAGGGTGCTCAAAGGATCCTTACCTGGAACATGGTGTACAGGGCCATACCCTTTGCTCTCAGCGGAAGAGACAGGAGTTCAACAGGGTACAAATTGTGCATGGTCGCAATGAAGGACGCACTGCAGACTTGGAAGAGGAAGATCCATACGACAGTGAGGTAAGAAAGATATTTGTCTCCTTGAACGTCCACTCGCCAACTGGTAATAGTGACAGCTGTCTGGGCGACGATGATGGAGATCAAGCCTACGAAGATCAAGGTTCGGCGACGGAAGTGCTCGATGATGTAAGCACCAAAGAGCGTGAATACGAAATACGTCGCGGTCGAGCCAAGAGTAATGCCCAAAACATCCAGTGACTTGGTGATACCGATGGTTTGGAGGGCAGGGTCCAGGTACAATCCAATAATACCGCCACCTATAGTGAGTTAGCAAGAGGCGAGGCTACTACAACTGATTTCTTATTCTTACCGTTCCATTGCTGGAATACGGAGTAAAGAGCAAGGACAAATGTTCGGAATCCTACAGCCCTAGTGAAAAAGACACGGAAGTCCCATGTTGCGCGAAAGCCAACAGCGGATGTCTCGATGGACTCGTCGATTTGAGAAAGCAAGACATCAACGAATGGATGGTTGATATCCTCAGAGGAAGTAAAGTATTCAGAGATCATTTTGCGGGCTTTCTCTCTCTGGCCTTTCATGACCATATAACGAGGAGACTCAGGGCAGAGCCAGTAGATGGTAACGCAGACAAAGAGAGGGAAGATGGCCTGGATCAGGAAAGCAACTCTCCAGCTCCAGTTGCTTTCCCAGTGAGTGAAACCCATCATAATGCCAATGACACCCAAGGATCCGACTTGGAAGAAAGCACCAAAAATACCGACGATGCTGTAATGTGTTAGCATCATGATGAAAGATATTGGCCATCTGGATATTCTAGACTTACTGTCCACGAAGATGAGGAGGGGCAACCTCAGCAATGTATTGAGAGCTGGTGCAAAGAGCAGTTCCAAAACCAAGCACAAAACGACCAAACATAAAGACTCTCACATTAGGCGAGAAGCATTGAATGATGGACGCAATGACGGTGAGGAAACAGCCGATAAAGTTAACGGACCGTCGACCGATCTTATCTCCAAGACTGAGAAATGGAGCACCGCAAAAGTTGCCAATGGTCATGAGGGCATTAATAACACCCAGAGTAGATCCGCTGTTCTCAAAACCAAAGTAAGAGTGCCAGTAGTCATTGGAGTTGATACTGCTGATGACACCCCAATCGATACCGTACCTACATGTTTCGATTGTCAGTATATGAAAGGAAACGTTAATAAGAGGACATACGCAGCTTGGTTTGCAGCCATGACCACCATGAGCAAACAGATACGCAAACCAGCCTTGGATCTAAGTCTCAGAGCCTCACGCGACTTGGTGATTAGATGATCTTCAGAGACTCGCGCTGTGACGACGTCGTCCACTGCAACGCCAGACTTTTCCGCATCAGCTTGGACATCTTGATAGATGTTGTGATGCTCGAAGGAAGCTTTTCTGGCTTGAATTGGCATCTTAGTGGCTCCCTGTTGCGATTGTGGATTAAAGATTGGGCTAAGAGTGCTAGAGGAGATGCAATGAGGATCGATTGTGGGTCAGATCCCAAATGATGGTATTTATATCAAAGCTCCAATGCGACACTTCCGATGTAGTGGTTACTCCTCAACTAGCTCACATGTCCCACTAGGCTTTTGCAGACTTCCCGTCATATCAGGCTAAAGGGTCTTGTTCTGGACCCCATGCGTGATCAATGATCACAACTCAATCCATTGCAGAGTGCAGAAGTCAATGACATTGCTATGGAATGGCGGGTAAAGTTGACGTACTTCTCTCCCAGTCATTGGCTGAACTTTCTCCTAATTCTGGGGTTGGGGGCACACCCTATCAACCTAAAGAATAATTCCTCGAATAACGTCAATGCAACGCTATGCTACCCCGACTTTTCCTGGGGTCACAGCGGCACAGATCAGGCTTTATGTTTATACTCGTATAAGACTTTTTAGGACCTGCTGATTCTTCTCTCTGCGCTTAACTTTCCAACGCTTCAGACTAGGCTTCTTTTGTCTCGTTTACTGTCGATCTCGCTCTTGGCCGTTTGCCATCTTCCAGTCAATTTATTGGCGGCGCAATTCTTCAAGGCAACAAAATAAGCTCGGTCTTAACTTTCCGGACCTTTCCAAAGAAAATGATGTTTATCGGATAGGATATGGTAATAAGGTTCGCATGTGTCCTAAAAATACGTAGCTCAATTCTACGGTCCGGTTGCACGTCCTGAAAATGCTATCTTGCTCTAGTTAACCTGGCAAAACCTCTTGATGGTAACATGCTCCTGCCCATCTCCAACATCCTCATCATCCAGATCAACCCGCCAATCTGTTCTATACACCACCGCAAGAACCTTGACATTCGCTCCTTGCAGAGCCACCCTACTAAGCGAGTTCAGAATTGCCCGTGCACCCTGGCGCGACCTTCTTCCGCTGGGCGACTGATCTTGGACGCGGCTACAGCATCTATCAACACGATCTAAAACGATCCAGACCTTTTTATCCCGACTGATCATCTTCAAAACCCTAGATGCCACATCTTCCAGAGCTTTCTGCTTGTCGCTGTCTTCTTTAGCTCTCTGATGCCCACGGAGCTTGACGAGTATTTCATCAAGCTGCGTTTGGTCTCGCAGAATCTCCCTGTTGAGGTGGAGGATTTGGTAAACCAGTGACGAGAGTACATGCAAGGAAGTGTTCTCGTGTTCCTGGTGGCCGAATAGGTGAAAGGCGCATGTATCGGTCGTCAGCCGTTCGTTGATGAGGTCCAGAGCCACATGCGATGCCCAGCAATTATGAGCTCTGTCAAATTCGTTCTCTCCAGAGATAATAAACATTCCAGAGCCTTTTGACTCACTCCAAGACTTATAGCTCTGGTCATTTGTGACCTGGCCGAGTTGTTCAATCCGCTCTTGCTCACCATGCCAAGTCTTTGGCCAGAACTCTGCCTCGATATCTCGCTTGTGACTGTGCAGCTGGCCGTGGTGATCCTCATAAGAGAAGTCGTGGATGTTTAGAAAGGTACCGATCTGATGGAGCAACATCATGTCGTTGTGTTCTTGTAGTTCTAGATTGGTTAGTTGTTGCTCAATGTCATGCAAAGCGATGCTTATCTCGGATCTGAGCTCGCAGCCCCTCGTTGCTCACTTGTACTTCCTCAAGCTTTTGCTTGATGCTATTTACATTTTCTCCAAGTGCCTCTTCACAGACAAGTCTAACGTTAACCACGGCCTCTTTCACTATGTTTGCCTTTTGGGAGAGTCACTTCTAGCTTGCGAATGTTTACGCAAGTCGATCTGGCTAACAAATGTTACTAAGGGAATGCAAGCGGTCTATGCGACTCACGACAGCTTCTGTGTGTGTAGAACTCTAGAGCTTCGATACAGTAGTTCATAAACGAGGCGTAGGTTTCCAAGATTGAGGATTGTAGTAGTTGGTCGAGTTCGTGGTCTTCATTGCAGATGTGTCGATACATACTCAAGTCGGGGGAGTCTATCCTTGATTGTTTTCAATGTAGCTTCGATATCCTCGTTCATACTCACTCGGTTCTTGTCAACATGGAATCTCATCAACGGATGGCCGGAGATGAGGGTTCTAGCTTACCGCAAATGGACAGCACAACGTCGCAGTAGCGATATTGCCGAATGGTGATCCGAAATCCTTCACCACCCCTACCATCGGGCTGAAGTCACGCCACAGATTGTATGCTGTAGCTGCCAAGCCGGTCGTTCCTTAAAGACCCTCGACATACCATGTTCGCGACTCACGTCGAAGTTACCTTGGGTATTTCCAGAATCCATCTAGCCATCAAATACGAGAGTCTCAAGAGATCTGAAATGGAGGCTATATTCTACAGTTTTCTTGAGCCTCTAGAACAGAAGGGGCTAATGTCAGACTATGGAGAGATAAAGGAATGGTTCGACGATGTTGTCTACAAAGAACATTTCGACGGTCGCCAAATTCGCAATATGGTGACTACAGCCGTGGTCTGGCGCGCGCAGAGGCAGCCCAAGGTAAAGGAAAGCCACGTCTGACGAAGACTCATATGAAGAGGGCAATCAAGAACATGAGTGCGATCAGATAAGCTCAAGGTTTTCGGTGATATTTACACTTTTCAAATGGCATCATGACTCCTTTGCCCACACATGACCTTTTTTTTTTTTTTTTGCCCTGCCTAAACATAAGGTTTAGGCACAGCATAAATGCCTTCCTTGCTTCCATCCGGCTTTTTTCCCTCTTCCTTCTACCCACATCAACAAGCTACAACACACCACAACCGCACCTCATCAACAAGGTCAGTAAGTCCCTAGGGATAGTTGAAAGTAGAGACCTGACATAGATAACAGACAACAACCGCACTTCACAATGCCGACCCCTACAGTCATCTACTTCCTCAGAACATGAGTGCCTTCAAACGGGATTTCAATATCCAGATGCAGAGGTATATCGATGGACAGGAGAAGATCATCAAGTGAGAGGGGCGGTTGAATGAATTTGCACATCGGTAGCTGCGGCAGTTTAAGTATTGTTTTCTCAACTATAGTCTCATTCTCACCGTCCATCTTTAAATCGAAGCTACACTACTCGGTATGGGGCAATCTAGTTGAATCAAGAGATAAATACGCCACAAAAGAATGCATCAAGAGTCGAAGAGCCAGTCCTCGTTATCGCGACTATGGTCAGGCACCCATTCAGCGTCATTATTAAGCTTCCTCTCGCCGAGTCTGATTTCCAAGAGAAGCTCATCATTCCAGTCGTCAATGGAAGCTTCTCTCCGCTCTCGATCCCACCACATATCCGGTCCTAGATGCCGGCCATTCTGATTTCCTGAATCCTGTTTGGACTGTTGCACTCTCTGCTGAGACTCGCCTCGCGCCTGCGCAAGCCAGAACGCCTCACCGGGTTTGCCAAGCCTTCGCCTGTAGACCTTCCACAGTACAGGGAACATCTCGACTCGTCGCATAGATCGGTTAGAAGCATGGCCGAGACTGTTGAACATGTGCATGTTGGTAGTGGCACCCGGCTGCAGCCACCGAAGTTTGTTTGCGTCAGTGCCTGGAACATCTTTATCGATGCATTTTGCAAGCCCTGAGAGAAGCTTTTTGGACTTCGGTTCTTCTCTGCTGGCAAGTTCCATAAGCTGAAGGTCATACATGCCACCGAGCGACACGTTAAACTGGTGAAAGAAGAGTCTA
Organism: Fusarium sp. NRRL 66335; assembly: GCA_004367055.1. NCBI lineage: Eukaryota > Fungi > Ascomycota > Sordariomycetes > Hypocreales > Nectriaceae > Fusarium > Fusarium sp. NRRL 66335. Next base: position 53,611 of record QHHG01000183.1, read on the forward strand.
GACATGTCTCGGATATCGAAGCCCACTTTGGTAATAGTCTTTGACTCAAGGACCAGGCGAAGGGATTGGAATTCTCCTTCTTCGCCGACAGCAGAGAGGGCGGTTGTTCCAAGGCTTTTAATGTCGACCACATAGATTTTGGTGGCAGGGAGAACCAGCAGTTGAAGGTTGAGTAGCTCCTCTTGATTGCTAGACGCGACGTCCAGATAAACTGAGGGCGGTTTGGTCGGGAGACCATCAAGTGCCTTTAGCAATTGTTCAAGGCCCTTGGGGCTCTTGATGATCTTTGTAGAGGTGCCGGTCGCTTCCTCACCAGGCTGGGAAGAAGTGGGCTGTTCCATGGTAGGCGATGATGTAGACAGTTTGAAGTATTAGTGCAAATCTGTTGTGTAGGGCTTCTTGGATCTCTAATCCTGATCTTCTACCGCAAAGGCTAGATAGAAGGGTGAGGGTGACAAGTAGAGTGAGCACTGCCTGTTGGATGAAGCGGAGTATGTAATGGGTCGTTGGTCGGCCTCCCACATATGTGCCACCATGCATGGATGCCTCATAATTGGGATTATCTCAAATCATACAATTTTATTCTGAACAATGAATAAACTTCGTCATTAGCAACGCTGGCAATACCGCAGATCACCAGAAAATGTAAATAACCTAACTGAGCGTCTTCGTACTGTAAAAACGTATAAAATTAGCTACACCTTATAGATACCTTTTTTTTTTAAACATTCTAGGCTGCATTATTATTACTGCTCGACGAGATGAATAACAATTGCTGCATCATATCGCTTACTGATTAAAAATGGTATTACAGGGCGTAGCCAATTTCACGACTTTGTACGGAGTTCCCATCAAGACTCCTCTCCTCGTCTTGAGCTTGACCTTTCAAAAACACCAAATCCGGCATCCTCAAATACTCCGGCCCTTCTGGTACCTCTGGTACGTCGTCATCAGTTCCTCCCGGTACATCATCATCAAATTCACCGTCCCTCACTCCATACTCAGCATAACTCTGCGTCGCCTGTCTTGACTTTAACGGCTGACTATCTGACGTATGAGCCGATCCGTATCCGTAACTTCGATCCGTTCCTGGTGGCGTTCTCGACCTTTTTATAAGCTTCTTAAGACCTGGAAGGCAGACGACTATCACGGCAGTCGTCATTTCGGCGGTACATAGTGTGTTTCCGGATGCGTCGTCGAGGGAGTAGTCTGCTAAACGACTGATGACGAAACGGCTGAGACCAACGGTTAGGGTTATTGCGCCGAGAGAGAAGACTCCGATGAGGGCGAGTTTTTGTTCTTTTCGAAGCATGAGATGGTTGAGCATGAAGAACGGGAAGCAAAAGACTGCAAAACATGAGCGCTGAAATCTTCGAGTGTTTGAGACGGGAGCTCACGTAGTAGATCCGTTGAGAAGTTCATAGACCATTGCGTAAAGAAATTAGTCATGGAATTCCATGCTGAGTCCCATTGATTTTCAATATCCCTATGACAGAATTAGCTAGATGAAGAATATTGGGTTGCACCGCACATACCAATTAGTCGAGATCGGTCCGGCGATTAGAGTGTTCAAAAGAAATGCCGTAGTTACACAACAAGCCAAGTACGTCGTTATCGTATACAACGCTACCCTCAGCGATCGAAAGACGTTCGGTATTAAATGCCAGTAAAAGGCCGTAATCGAGAGTTTCGGAAAATAGATTCCAATGTCGAAGCAATATTCCGCAATCCAGACACACTGTCCGGTATCAGCTGGTATCCTTTCCTTTGATAACTTTTACATACCTTTAAGTATGCCACGCTATGAACTCGGTCCTCATCGTCGACATACGTGTTTTCGTCATACTTGATTCGCGTCGCAATCACAGAAGATATAAACCACGCCAGAGCAAATATCCAACCCACCCAAGCAAAATAGTCAGAAGCTAATAGCCTTCTTCCTTCAACATTGAGTCGTGTCCAAGTTCGTAGGATAACAACAGCGAGCGACAGGACAATAAGTAATGCTTGGACAATCTATCCAGATTGTTAGTACTACACAACGACAGCGATGATTTGGATTGGCGTACTATTAGTATGGTAGCATGCTGCATCGTGAGGATAAGACGAAGGTTGTGCGCATGGGAATAATGGAAGCAAAGGAAATAATGAGACGGGCGTGGGGAAATGGTTATCAGAGCGGTAGAGATCCAGTGACGCGGCACAGGTTCCGTGGCTTCATCCGGAACCAGCTTTGAGTTTGCGCTATGATCCAGCCATATCTGTCGAGACGAGTGGCGTTTGATGCCAAGTCTTCAACAGCCATTTACCTGCCGAGTTCGCGTTTTATTCTTTTTATTGCAACTCTGGACGCAGATTATTTAAACAAAGAGGTTTCTCTGACTCTTTGTATCAAATCGCGTCTCTATTGGCCTTTTCCACATATAACAAGCAGCTGGAGTATTGTCAAGTTGGCATCACTGTTGGTTCCCGTTGGAATTAGACTTCCAAGCTAACGCCATGCGGTTGAAATTCAGGGCCAACATCTCAATGATCGTCGCCTGAGATGCGCTATCCTAACGCCACCGTTCCTTGTCACAAATAAATCTCCCCTCTAGATTTATAAGAGCAACCCTCTTGCCGCTTATGTCTTGGATTAAACCCGAGTCCCGAGCAGCTAACTTACCTTAGAGTAGTTGCAGAGATTTTCGGGATTGAGAGAAGTGTCTAGATGTCCGGTTGGACCTCCCAATGGCCTTGGAGGGACTGTATATGAACTTTGTGACATGTCGTTACTGAGGTCCGGGCGGCTCCTGGAACTACAGCTACGATTGGGTCTGGTACGTGGAGAGAAACATCTTGCCACTGGTCATAATGTCAGGTGAGGGTCATCACAATCTATCACGAGTCAGCAAGACGTAGTCTGCCCTCGACGTGGTCTAGCCAGTGAGATAACGGCTTATCTGAGCATAATTTTCAACTGGTATAAGGATGTCGCAGAGGAACTGCCGTTTTCTCGGTCATGATGAGGCTGATGCTTCTTGGCTTGATAGTTTACCATATGTCCAATACTCTCGCACCCAAAGCTAAGGCTACAGGGCTCGACTTCCCGGTAATGTGTGTACATCTGCTAGTCAATTTTACCAGTCGATGTACTCGTGAACAATGACTGTTTATTCGGTGACTTGAATAATCTGCGAGATGTTGGCGGCAGTCGCTTGACGAACTACCTCAGGACAAGGGCGCCCGAGCAATTGCTGTCTCGGAAATAAAAAAAAGGATTTTGACCACCAGACAACAGGAACGATGGCCTTTATATCTATAATAGCCAGCAACGGTAGAAGCTACACGTTATAACATCTCAGTAGCTTCCTTCCTCTGTGGCCCAAGGACCCGACAGAATTGCCGAGATACCTCTGTCTACCCCGTCGGCCCCGTCGGCCCTCCACAACTACCCCAGCAGCCCACCTTTAACAGTCAATGCTCAGAACGTCGAGCGACACGTGCTCCCGGTCTTTTATTTCTCTCATGCAGAGAAGTTTATTTATCCTTGGTTTACCTAAACTGTGTCAATATCCACACCATCGGAGTCTCGGTCGGAATAAGGTAATTAACGGTGTGGAGTTACCGACCCGTCGGCATCTTTCGGCCCAGACAGTTGGTTGACAGCTCTTCCTGTACGCTCTTCCCCAGGTCTCCATACCCCAAAGAGATCTTACCCCGCGACCTCTATCCATAAATACACCGAGACTAGGAGGTCGACTTCTCTCTGACTAGCACTTTAATAGACAAGTTCACCGTTGGGATGGACTTTTTAAGCTTGGCATCCATGGTCCATGGACGGATATACGTCGTAGCTTTGGGGCAACGATAGCGCTCAAGCTTATTGTTATGCTTGTCGGCTCGCTTCGTGGGGTATAAGTAGACTTGTGCCGTACTGTTATATCAGGTTGGAAGTCGTCTCTATCTTGTTATCTCAATCTTTTTTCTTCACGATGCTTCGGCTGTTTAATGCCTTGGCCTTAATTGGTGTGGCTTCCGCATCAGCACCCACTTTCAAGCCCAGCAAGGACACTGCAAATCTCCCATACCGCAACTCATCACTATGCATCGAGTCTCGTGTCGACGACCTTCTCTCCCGCATGACGGTAGAAGAAAAGGCAGGCCAAATGTTCCACACGCTGTTATTCTCTGGTCCCAACGGAACTCTCGAGCAGGCCATCCCGACTATGAATAGCTCGGATTTCATGATCGGAACTCAGCTCATGACGCATTTTAATCTGGCTATTCAGATTGAAGACGTCAAGGAAGCTGCCGACTTTACTAACAGAGTTCAGCAACGGGCTTTGGAGACGAGACTTGGTATTCCTGTTACCATCTCGACTGATCCGCGTCATGCTTTCACGGATGATATTCGTACTGGATTCCAAGCTGGTGGTTTTTCGCAATGGCCTGAGACTGTAGGCCTTGCCGCTCTAAGGTCAGCTGAGACTGTTCAGCGGTTCGCCGAGATTGCACGAGAGGAATATCTCGCCGTTGGTATTCGCGCTGCGCTTCATCCGCAAGTCGATCTTGCTACTGAACCCCGCTGGCCTCGCAATCGAAATGGTTTCGGCGAAGATGCGAATCTCACTGCTACACTCTTGAGTTCATACATCAAGGGTTTCCAGGGTGAAGTCTTTGGTCGTCGTTCTGTTTCCACAGTGACGAAGCACTTCCCAGGTGCAGGTTCGGCTGCGCACGGTCACGATGCGCATAATGCATTTGGCATGAACTCTACTTATCCCGGAGACAACTTCGACTACCATCTCATTCCCTTCAAGGCTGCTATTGAAGTCGGCGCTAGACAAATGATGCCGTACTACAGCCGTCCTGTCGGAACTGAGTACGAAGCTGTTGGCTTTTCTTTCAACAAGGCTATAGTCACTGGTCTTCTCAAGGAGACTCTTGGGTTTGAAGGTGTTGTGTTGACGGATTGGGGTCTCATCACGGATACTACCGTTCAAGGGAAGAAGTGGGAGGCCAAGGCTTGGGGCGTCGAGTATCTTTCTGAACTTGAGAGAGTTGAGAGGGTGATTGACTCTGGTTGTGATCAATTTGGTGGAGAGGCGAGACCTGAGCTTGTGGTCGAGCTTGTCAAGAAGGGAGTCGTCTCAGAAGATCGAATCGATGCCTCAGTCCGCAAACTTCTACGGGAGAAATTCCTTCTTGGTCTTTTCGACAATCCCTTTGTGGATCCCGAAGAGGCTACAGCCGTCGTAGGCAACCCATACTTCCGTCGCATGGGTATGGAAGTTCAAAGAAAGTCCCATACTCTTCTCACCAACAAGAACAATATCCTTCCCCTACGAGACCTCTCCAAAAAGACCAAGATCTACGTCGAAGGCTTCAACAGCACATTCATCAAAGACCGCGGCTTCCAAGTCGTCACAAACTACAAAAAGGCCGACTACGCCCTCGTCCGTCTTAAAGCCCCCAGCGCACCCGCCGACCCCATCGAAAAAGGCACCGATCTCGAGTCTGGCAGTCTTGAGTACACCAAGAAGGAAAAAGCTCGTCAAGCCAAGATTTTCCGCGCCGTTCCTACCATAGTCGACATCAACTTTAACCGTCCAGCTGCCGTACCCGAAGTAGCTGAGCAGGCTGCGGCGTTGTTTGCTAGCTATGGAAGTAGCACGGAGGCGTTTTTGGACGTGGTGTTTAATGTTGATGGGGCTGAGCCGGAGGGCAAGTTGCCTTTTGATTTGCCGAGGAGTAATGAGGCTATTGAGAAGAATTTTGAGGATGTGCCTTTCGATACGGAGGATCCGGTGTTTAAGTTTGGACATGGTCTTCGGTATGAGTCTGTTTGTGCGTAGATGACAGGGTGATGAAGAAGCAAGTTTTCGTCGAGGTGGAGGCTGAGATCGGATTGTCGGATTGTATACTCCCTTCGCCGTACATATTTAACCCATTCTTATATAACAATTGAATAACATCCTTACCGATTTGAATGATCGTGAACTTTTTACCTCCAATGACCTGCTATTTCTTTATCTTATCTGTATCTCCTTGGCATGTTCATCCGGTCCAAAATAGCCTCGGTTCGGGAAGCGGCATGTCCACGTCTAAGAAGTGGGCTGCGCCGCACCGTTGGTCTGATGCAACGCTAACAAGATCAGCACTCTGCAGAGTGCAGACTGCAAGGTGAGTTTAATGACTGCTGAATGACCATGAACAAGAAGAGCCTGTACTGCATTGGATATGTATCATTTCATTAGATCAGTTGAGGGTGTCTGATCTACAGCAGAATTGTATCCATGCATGGCCTAATGACCACCAAACTCAGTGATCTGTCATCTTGGATAACCAAAGTTTGATCAGCACTCTAGGGCAGTACCTCGCCTAATCTCAAGCTCTGAAAATCTGGGGTCGAGTGGGGAACCCTGCCAACTCTAAAAAGAGAAATTCCGCGAATTGCATACATGATCTCATACTGGGGCAGAACCTGCTAGACCCAGCCACCAACATCCAAGTTTCTGGTGACGAAAAGCATAGTGAGCCATTTTCTATCGCATCATTCTCGTACGTTGGATCCACCAGATATTAAACCCATCCCATCTCGCTTTATCTACCTGTTCACGTCAATTGCGAGTCATTGTCAAGCTAGCGCAATGGACGACAACACAATGGACGCTGACAAGAGCCTCCACTTGCATTATGCCACCCCCGCTTCATCATGGTCCGAGGCCCTCCCAATCGGCAATGGTCGGCTAGGAGCCATGCTGTACGGCCGAACGTCCACTGAACTCCTACAACTCAATGAAGACTCAGTATGGTACGGTGGACCACAAGACAGAACGCCTCGCGATGCATACAGCAATCTATCCACCCTGCGCCAACTCATCAGAGATGAAAAGCACAAAGACGCCGAATCTCTCGTCCGCGAAGCTTTCTTTGCGACACCGGCGAGTCAGAGACACTACGAGCCTTTGGGGCAGTGCACCATCGAGTTTGGCCATGATGAGAAGCATGTCAGCAATTATAAACGGTACCTTGACTTGGAAAGATCGCAGTGCACGACGCGGTATGAGTATAAGGGTGTTTCGTATCGGCGCGATGCTATTGCGAGTTTTCCGAACAATGTCCTGGCTATTCGCGTTCAGGCTTCAGAACCTACGCGCTTTGTCATTCGATTGAATCGGCAGAGTGAGGTCGAATACGAGACGAATGAGTATCTTGACAGTATCCGCGCACAGGATAATTACATCATTTTACAAGCGACACCAGGTGGAAAGAACAGCAACAGATTGGCTCTCGCTCTTGGAGTCTCGTGCAAACCAGGCGACGGCGAGTTCAAAGTGACCGGCAATTCTCTGATTATCACAGCGACAGAATGTGTCATTGCCATGGGCGCACATACGACTTATCGTTCATATAACCCCGACGCATCAGCACTCCGAGACATTAAATCCGCACTTTCAGAATCCTGGGACACATTAATCACCCGTCATCGTCAAGACTATACCAAACTCTTCGGTAAAACCTCTCTTCGCATGTGGCCAGACGCAAGCCACATCCCAACCAACGAAAGAGTCCAGAACAACAGAGATCCAGGTTTAATAGCCCTGTATCACAACTACAGTCGCTACCTCCTCATATCCTCAAGTCGCAAATCCGCAAAGGCCCTTCCTGCGACATTGCAGGGAATATGGAATCCTTCATTCGCACCACCGTGGGGTTCCAAATTCACGATCAATATCAATCTCCAGATGAACTACTGGCCAGCTGCTTCATGCAACCTCATCGAATGCGCTAGCCCATTAATCGATCTGCTGGAGCGCATGGCTGAGAAAGGAAAGAGGACTGCGAAGATGATGTATAATTGCAGAGGATGGTGCGCGCATCATAATACGGATATTTTCGCGGATACGGATCCTCAAGATCGATGGATGCCTGCGACGCTTTGGCCTCTTGGTGGTGTCTGGTTGTGTATTGATGTGATCAAGATGTTGATCTATCAGTATGATCACATGCTGCATATTCGCATTGCTCCCATACTGGAAGGATGTGTTCAGTTTCTCCTTGACTTTCTCATCCCATCTGCTTGCGGAAAGTATTTGGTTACAAGTCCTTCTTTGTCACCTGAGAATTCATTCATCACTGAATCAGGAGAAACCGGAACGTTCTGCGAAGGGTCGGTCATGGACATGACGATTGTGCGGATTGCGCTGGAGAGTTTTATCTGGAGTACAACTATTCTCAACAAAGAGAATCCACTCCAGAAAGATGTCATGGCAACTCTAGGCAAGCTCCCACCATTCCGCATCAACAAGTCCGGTGTGATACAAGAGTGGGGTTTGAAGGACTACAAAGAAGCCGAACCCGGTCATCGTCACATCTCACATCTTTTCGGACTCTTCCCTGATGACTTCATCAGCTTGGACTCAAACCCAGCGTTGGTAGAAGCTGCGAGAAAGACGCTTGCCAGAAGAGCCGAGCATGGAGGAGGTCACACAGGCTGGAGTCGAGCATGGCTTCTAAACCTCTACGCCCGCTTACGAGAATCGCAAAAATGCGAAGAACATATGGATCTCCTCCTCAAGACGTCAACATTACCAAATCTCCTCTGCGACCATCCTCCATTCCAAATCGATGGTAATTTCGGAGGTTGCGCCGGAATCACAGAGTGTTTAGTACAATCCAATCTCCGACCTGGTGAGACATCCCAGGTCGTCATGATACATCTACTACCAAGCTTACCGTCTTCGTGGAAGAATGGGAAACTGAGTAACATCAGAGTCATGGGAGGTTGGCTGGTTTCTCTAGAGTGGAGAGATGGGGAATTGGTAGAGCCATTGCTCGTGGAGTCTACTGTTAATCATGCCCCGGATGCACTTGTTGTGTTTCCGAATGGGAGGAAGGTACCGGTGGCTAAGAAGAGGGGGCAGCAGAAGATTCCGTTTAGGATGCATCGAAGGATCTCGACTGTTTGATCCTATCACTTTACAAGGCGTTCGCTGTACATTAGCTTCTTATTCTGGCTCACATACTCTAGGCCAGCAAGTTCTCGTTCTATCATCAATTTTACAACAAGTCTTTCTCTCTTGGACTTCCACTTTTTAATGCTCTCTTCTAATTGGCTACAGTGGGCTTGCAGTGGACCCAGTCAGGGGCCACGTGACTAGTAGAACAGCGGACGAATCACAAAATGTGCCATCAAGCCCAGCAAGCTAGCCCCTTACGGCAAAGCCTACAAACACCCCCTGAGCTGTAACGCGTTACAACTGGGCACACGTCTTGTGGCTGAGTCTTGATAAATGATGCACTCTTCCCAGCCTGACTTTATTTTTTTCTCCTCTTTCACATCCCCATCTGTTTGTCTCCAGGTATCTCCTGTGAGTACTGTGTCCATAGGACCAGCTGCCAGCGGAGAGCTTCTCTCTGGCATGACAGCAAACATTTAATCTACTTCTTCATTACACACGAGTAAGCACATACACCGCATATCTTAGGACTGATAACGCACGGATTGTTGACTCTTAAACCATCCATAACAGATTGTTTTCGTGGGGAATCAGTTACCTTTTTCTTTGTTAGTTGAAAGCGCCGGAACACCGGCGCTTCCAACATACAAAGCGACCACCATGATCATCACTTAGAGCATTGTGCGTTTGGCGACTGTGGCCTATGTTGGAATCTCTATACACTACCTTTCTATACAGCCGTTCTAGACAATAGGGCTGAGACTCCCGAACCGTGCAGCGTTTTGGCCCAAACCGGGTCAGATGTTACCGACTGCGAAGTCTCTCCTGAATCTCTTGACGGTGACGACTCTTTTCCAGACTTTTTATCTTCTTATCCCGATCTTGCTACTGCTGCTGCTCCAACACCCTGCAATTCTTCGTCCTCTCGGGGCGACTCTCAATCATTTTCGCCCCAAACGGTATCCATCAATTCAAGCTCCCCTTCAACCCACAGGAATTCCAGCCACTCTGTGACTCCACAACAAATTCAGGCACGCTATGCCTGTGACTTATGCAGGGCGGCTTTTGATCGCATTCTTCCTCTCGCGTAAGAATCCCATCGCCTTGCAGCTACTAGATTCTTCAAGACTGACTTTCAGTGTAGGGAACATTACAAGGATTTCCATAGCCCCACCGTCAACGGCAAACCGACATACTATTGTAAAAAATGTCCAGAATGTCCAAAATATGTCTTCACGCGTCACCACGAATTTATACGACATCTTAGATCGAAGAGACATTTTGACGAGAACTATCTCTGCCGCTGTGGCTTGAAGTTCCCACGACCAGAAAAGTTTAGAAAACACATTCAGAAAGGGGAATGCCAAGGTTTCAACGCATACGCCTGCCTTTGCGGGCACTCAGTTCAATCATACACAGATGCATTAGCATTGGTGTCTACTGGTGGACATATACACAAATGTGGTGATCCGCGCCCAAGGGGACGTCCGAAGAAGAATTCATCTACAGCAGCCAGCAACTAAGAAGAGGAAAAGACATGAACAGATATGTTGAGCAGGGTTAGCTATAGCCCGCGATTGGCCCATTATAGGGACATCACTCGTGCATTTTAGAGTCGGCGTTACGATAGGTTTGTACAGTGGTTTCGGCATTGGGTACATCACCGAACCAGCGTGTAATTTGTTGAATGATCACCTTCAGAAATTGGATCTAGCCGCTTCGCCTGCCAGCGGGTAAAGCCTCCTGAATGGAGCGAGAGGTCGAGGAGACCCAGGCAAGCTACTCGCCAATGACTGAACGACAACTATCTCAGGAGCCAGAGAGACCCATGGCCAGGAGGTCCTGCCTTTTGGATTGAATATATGTTATGGTTATTGGGGACATGGAGTTGATTTCTTTTTCGTTTTGCTTTTTGCACGAACCTTCCGTCAAGATCTCCCAGAGGTCCAGCAAGGTTATTCACGTTATTGTTTTTGTACAAACCTTCCGTCAAGGTCTCCTAGAGGTCCAGTAAGGTTACAAGAAGATATGGAAAAATATATTTACTCATCACTATTAAGTTCTAGCATTTTCAACCGTTCCTCGGCAACAACTGTGTCCTCCACAATCTTCCACCAAGCTGGCGATTCAATGGTAACACACATCACCCATGTCCCGAGATTTCTAATCTGCTTGCCCAGCCTAGCCCTCTCCTGTATCACTCCTTCTTTCGCCTCACTCTTTTCCCTAGTCTGGCGGACATCGCGTAGTTTTAGCTGAAGCTTTTGCACCAATTCTTCTGCCTCAAGAATCAGACTTGGCAAGGCACCCAAACCCCCTAACAGAATTTTGTATTCCCTCCATAAGCCGTAGTCATCTTGCGGCGTGGCATGGCCAGCTTCAAACTTGCGCGAAAATCGACTCATAACGTGATGGAAATATTCTTGCGGGTTCTTTAATACCGGCTTGAATTTGTTGTTTGTTCGTTGCAAAAAGGCGATCTCCAGCTCTTTGATGGCGATGAATTCCAGTAACGCTTCTTTGTCATCAATCTCGACCTCTTTCTCTTTGGCTACCAGATACTCTTTCTGGCGAATTTTTTCGTCTCCATGAAAGATACCCAACGACTTGAGGAAGTTAAATTCATCTCTATCCACATTAACCGGCTGCATGTATTCAGTCTTGGGACCTTCCGGACTCTGGTAGTCCTGAAGCTGTTGATCTTCACCTTGAGACATCGCACTCTTCCTTTCTTGCTTTATCCGCATTCGGCGAAATTTCTGTCGAAGTCGATCAGACTCTCGTTGGCGGATTGTTTTCTGTTTAGGGCTCTTGCAAGCGCTCTCAACGACAAGCACACTCCCTGGCCGAATAACTTTATCACCTGGTAAAGCTTCAGATTTTTCCTTCTTGTCTTGTTTCACAGCTCCTGTGCGATAGATCACTACTCGGAGGCCATTCCAAGTAGTGCTCAAAATAGTCCTGCATAAAAGTCGACGTATTGCACGAGCTCTGTTGGACTTGACTTGCGGAGATATGCTCTCAAAGTCATAGGATCTAGCTTCGTAGGTGATGTCTGAGTCGTCATTATCTTGGCGTTTGTGAGTGACTGAATAAATGTTTGCATGTTCAGTCGACCCGGTCTGCTTTCCGATCACCCAGTCGTTCTCTAAAACCGTCCCTTCGACGATAGTAGCGTTGGATCGATCCAGGGTTTCAATATTTTCAGGCTCATCGCTGACATCCAAACCGATTTGTTGGTCCATGGCGTAGAAACGATATCTCAAATTGCCTTGGCCTTCATTTCTGCCAGAGGTGGGGATGTCTTGTAATCTCACGACCCGTGCTGACTGATAAATATTGGACCAACCACACTCATCCACATTGCATGTGCCTTGAGGGCACTTTTTCTCAACCAATCGTTCTGCTGACTCCGCATTTCACTATACAAGGATCCCCAGATTCATTGCTTTACCCTTATTAAGCTTGCACCTTACCTCGACCTCTGGGGACTGAATGTCTGAAATCTAAGATTGTTTACTGTTAAATAGAGTACAATTGTCTTTAATCATGTTCGAGGTATTTTGGGGATTTGACTCCCTTGGCTATAAACATTAGCTTGTCCATGTGCCCGATTCTTGTCCCTGGCAAATCTTGAAGACTCATCCTGTTCTATTACTCGTCGAGGTCCTTGGCGAATGCGATTGTGGAAATGCCCAGAGTCTAGGCGGGGAGTTATGCTAAGTCTCAGAAATGTACCAGAGATATACATCGACAAAACAAAAGGCAAAGAAGACATAACCCTCGTTATGGAGAGGCGTCTTCCTTCGTTATTTCAAAGAACATTATTATCTCACATTACGTTAAAAGCATTTAGAGTGCAGTTTACTGTACACTAGCTTCTCAATCTAGCTTCACGCATACTGCAAGCTAGCGAGTTTTCGTTTATCACAAGTTTACTACGCCTTATAATCAGCACTAGCTATGTATATCGTCTATCTCTCTTGGTGTAGCTAGCTAGACTTTATGTGCTTGATCCTTTATTGACAAGGTTTTAATTTCCATCAGCCTTAATCTTAACCGAGACTACCCGACACTTAAAGACCCTTGACCAGAGTTTCGCGTCCCAATGGTGTTTAACGCGTCTGACGCGCTAGTAACCCCTGCGGGTCAAGACAACATTGGCGCAGCGATTCTTACAGTTGGGCTTATTCTTTCATTGCCATGTGCTTAGACATGCATTATTCATTCCCGCGAAGGAACAATATGGCACAATTTTTGCACTTTGCCATAACAATGCATCAGAGGGGATTATGTGATACAATGGATTTCTTGCAGGAACTTTTCCCTATTTGACTTGAGCGATATGGAGAATGGCCTCAACAGAGGCTTCATTCCTATCATCCTATGCCAAGTCGGATAATTGGCGTTTAGATTAGATAGGCTGCTGGCACGAGGAGTGGTTTGCTGGGGACATGGTCATCTCCGAGCCTGGGGAATCAAGGGCTGGGTAAGATGTAGTGATGTCATTTGAGGCCTATCTTATCTACCGGCTGTTATCGGCGTTATCGACTATATCGCTATCAGATAAGCTTATCGTCATGGTCTTATCTTATCGGCTGTGTTTTCTCAACCTTCGTCGCAAAGCTACCCTACAAAGACATTTCATTCGTAAACATCAATTCAGCCACCTAAGTACGGTTAATTGACTGCATACCGCCTTTTACTTGCATCCACGTTTTCCAACCTAGTAAATATTCTCACTGCAATTATCTACATTGGGATTTTACTAAGACTCTTCTGTTCAGAAGGATCGAACTATTGTAATGTGGTGGTGGCAAAGATCAGTCTAGACAGCACAATAAGCTTACCTACTGCACATGCAGTCAAGATCCTGAGAGCTCAGCCTCAGCCACATAAAAAAGAGGCTAAGCAAGACTCATGCGACGTTGCAGTAGCTAGCTTAATTGATTCAGACAATGTTTATTATTAGATTCATCATTATCACGTACAAACACCCGACTTTCTTTTGGGGGCGGTCAATCCGAATGCGCGAACAGCTAACTCGAAAGCACATAGCAGCATAACCTTGAGAGTCGCATTCAGGTCCAAGCTACTTCGTATGGTAACAACAGGCCCAAGCTAAGGTAGCAGCAACATGGACAGGCCGCAACAATGGGTTGGAAGCGGGAGAGAGCGCGCGCAGGAACACGGGACAGTTCCACCTTTCGGCTCCGGGCTAGCTTCTCTCGGCGTCCACGAAATGACGTCCAGGCCCGCTCTAGGTCTCCACGCCAAGACTTGTACTCCCGGAATGGCTTGGCTCGGCACTTTTTGTTGAGTCTGTGTTCCCTTCCATTTCTACTCTAGAAACAGGCGGGAAATGAGGATGAACATGGCGGTGTCAAGGCGACAGAACAACAAATTACCATCATGCATATGGTGTTTTCATCACATACCTACAATGCTCTACACCTCCATTTCGGTTCATCGGTTCATCGGTCTCTTCATAGTTACACGAGGTTTGCACGCACAATGTCGTCACTTCCGTTAATTAAATCGGCTGATCCCGGTCTAAATTCACCCGCCAAGCTAAACACAGTCAAGAACCAAGTTCTCTGTGAAATCATCGACTCTGGGAACTTTCTTGAAAGACAGAAACTCCCGCAGCCTTGCAGGAACATTCCAAAGCACCAGTGGGGCCGAATGGGGACGGGTAAGGCCACCAAGTGGCGCCGAGAACGAGGTCAGACAGGATCACCCGCAGTCTAGCCCAGTTTATGCTAATTATAACCTGTGAATACGAGGCTAAGCATAATATTAAGACAACAACCCTTGTAATTAATGAACAGCACAAGTCGGATGATTCGGCAGGCATGTCAAGTCTAACCTGTCAAAGCAACATGCCATGTCATTGCTGATCCGCTCACCCCGCAAAAATCACGAGGTTGAATGATTTTCTCCGGACTACACGATGGATCAATCTTCGTATCGGTCTTATGAAGGCACAGCTAGTGGTGCACTAAGCCTCGTATCAAGACAACAGCCTTGTCGGGTAAGCATCTGATCTCAAAGATAAAAGGCATCTACCCTCCCGACATTTTCAATTCAAATCATCTCATCTCATCTCATCTCATCTCATCTCATCAATCACTCTCATCTCAATCATCTCTCAAAACAACCAACTTCTCTTTCCACTTCACCACCAAAACAAACCATCAAAATGAAGTTCTCCGCCATCGCCGCTCTCTCTGCCCTCACCGGCTCTGCTCTTGCCGCCAACAAGGCCGTCGTCATCAACGACTGCGACACCACCATCTACGTCCAGTCCGTCCCCTTCAACGGCGGTGCTCCCGGCCCCTTGACCACCCTCAAGCCCGGCCAGCGATTCTCTGAGGACCTCCGCGCCTCCGGCTCTACTGTCAAGATTGCCGACACCCGCACTCTCACCAAGCCTCTCTTCTTCGGCTACTCTTCCGACGCCAACAACGTCTACTACGAGCTCAACACTCAGTTCGGCAACCCCTTCGCCAACAAGCACAACATCCTCAACCCTGGTGATGGCTGCAAGAAGTTCGACTGCAAGGCTGGTGACGCCAACTGCTACAGCACCCCCAGCAGCCCCAAGAACTACGGTTGCCCCAACCCCGTCACCCTTTACACCAAGGTCTGCGCCAAGTAAACGCACCTACGAGAAGATGATACT
Source organism: Fusarium sp. NRRL 66335 (assembly GCA_004367055.1). Lineage (NCBI taxonomy): Eukaryota > Fungi > Ascomycota > Sordariomycetes > Hypocreales > Nectriaceae > Fusarium > Fusarium sp. NRRL 66335. Next base: position 69,241 of record QHHG01000183.1, read on the forward strand.
GCTCCTCATGCATAGGAGTCACGACTTAATCGCTCTATAATCCTTCAGTATATATAATTATTAGACGCCCGCCTATCAGGTGGCTTGCTGTACATTGCAATACAAGCACATATTTTAACTTACATCTTGGTCTCATTCAATTGAAATGTGAAATCTAAAATGCCTCGTAACACTTGTACCAAGACGAGACAGAAATCTCACATACAGCACGAACGATCAATAATACCCTCCAATTTTTCATCACGAAGAACAATGGAGCAGATCTTCAATAGTGGGTAGGGCAAGCGCTTCAAGACAAGGTTTTTAAATGCTTACGAATGACGACGTTAGCAGAATTATGTTTGTACAGTAGTATGTTTCTCGTTCATGCTTCGTTCCTGCTCCGTGTGATTGAACACAGAACTTTCGAGTGGAATGATCGTCCCCCGCGATCTTAAATTTGAGTCAACAATAATGCGCGGTTATCGAGCAGAGGCATAGTATCTGCTGGCGCCGGTCGCTTTCTGTGATAGAACTAGAATTGGGAGACTAAATTTAATTTTTTCGTTGTACCTTGTAGCATACTCCAACTCCCATCGTTCAAGCCGCAAGTGCAGAAACTGCTAGAGATAAAAACCTCAAGATATCTCATCACACTCTCTCACATCCAGGCGATTCTCTGTCTTCGTCAGCATGTCAATTACCCAACCGATGAGTGATGTGCCAGCCAGTACATCACATGACAGCCAATCAAAGCCTTCGATTACAGTGCTTGTAGAGAGCCTGATTTTAAACAACATGAGGAATCTTTTCATAGAGAACTTCGAGTTAATCTACGATGCTTGGGTGGGCATGTTTGGTGTTAACCTTCGGCTGTTTACTGATAACCTATGCCTTTTTCACTACAGTTTCTGCGGCATTGGTAGTAGAAGACCGGACGGTTTTCAAACTTGAGTCACAAAAAGGATCAGTACAGTAGTATTGGTCACTTTTTTAAAAAAAAAGAGAAAAAGAAAAAACCCATGCTAATACGAGGGGAATTCCTGTAGTTTAAGACCGAATATACAGCCGCTGGAGATACCCTGTCTGGAGGAGGCATACTGCAAGTGGGCTGCGCAGTACAATGTACGTCATGTGCGACCCAACGGACTCTGTTGCCTAATGTCAGATTTGGATCAACCTCATGGCTGCCTCCTGCATCAGCAACCTCACATCAAGAGTTCATGTTTCAAGAAAATTCACTCATTGATTTCAACAGACCGAAATGTTCAATCACAGCCCCTTAAGCCAGGAGGCTCGCGAGATCAGGGTCCTCCGATTCGCTTGTACTGCCGTCGGGCCGGCTGACGATGGCGAACCGATCTCATTGGAACTGCAACATGTATCGCTGAATGACAACATCTCATACGCAGCAGTCTCGTATACCTGGGGAAACACTACAGGTACTGTGGAGATCAAGGTGAACGGGTGTCAATTCAAAATTACCCAAAACCTACATGCGGCTTTGCGGCAATTCCAACGAGATGGGATCAAGTCCTGGCTCTGGATTGATGCGATCTGTATTGAACAGTCGAATGACCTCGAAAAGTCTTGGCAAATTGTGGAAATGCGAGAGGTTTTTAGTCGCGCAAAGATTGTTTATCTGTGGCTAGGAACGGGAACCATTGAGAGCGATTTAACGATGGACTTTATCTCCCGAGTTGGACCCAGGGCGCAGTCTTGCGATATCGCGAACTTATGGAACAAGATGGAGATAAGACGGGAGATAGAGTCCTATATCCAGCAGCAGTCCCGCCCCCAAGAGATCGATGGAGACACGGCTTCGAAGTCGAAATTAGGGCCCTTTTTCCTCGACCTTTTGAATGAGGATGCTCTACTGGTACCATCCCCTTTAATAACTGGTATAAACAACGTTTTGCAGAGGGACTACTGGCACCGAATATGGATCATTCAAGAAGTGGCTCTAGCGAAAGAAGCACTTATTGTTGTGGGCACAAAGAGCGTGTCGCTTGAACTCTTTGACGCAACCTTTACAGCCATATGGTATTGCATGCGCTCGGGTTTGTGCCGCATGCACCCAGAATGGGATGGTTTTGGCCACGGTTTGTGGGGCACTCTTTACGACATAAAATCCTTGTATATACGGCATCATCTGCGACAAATTCCTGCTGCGCAACCCGTGCGTTTGAAAGACGTTCTCTGGGAAGATGGAGCTGCACCAGGACGTCCGCACTATAGTGCAACTGATCCCAGAGACATCCTCTTTGGGCTGCTCGGCATACTAACGGAAGAGCAAGCCCGAGGCATACGCGTGGACTATACCAAGTCAGTTGCCGAAGTCTTCACGATTTTAACAAGAGCTATGCTTTCCTCTGAGAATGAGTACCACGCCTCCTTTGACTTAGATTTCTGCAATCCCGGCGAGTCAACTGGGCATCTACCTACATGGGTTCCTGACTGGCGCGAGATTGGAATGTGGGGTGTCCGAACTTACCGTATCAACCATTACGGGATACACAAGGCTACCGGCAGGTTGTCGGGGCGAGGACGGGCGCTGAGTGTCAAAGGAGATGCCAACGTCCTTCACCGCTTGGGTTGCCGAGTGGATGAGATAACGAACGTCATGCACCCGCCAGAGTGGGTTCAAACAACTCCTTATGAGCCATCCAGGCTAAAACATCCAGAAAACTGGTTTCGATCCATTGCTACCTTCACCGGGTTAGGGTCAGAATCTGGTCCTGGGGAGGACTATATCTGGCGGACCATCACGCGCAACACGTCACCCGAACTAACGCGTATTCCTCCGCAGGAGCGTACTTCCATTATCGAAGGGACACGTACGCTTCGCCGCAAAATAATGCGGTTGCAAGATGTGGATGCTAGGAGTTTAACAGACCAGGAAATCGAATTTATCGACCACGGTCCTCTCTATCATAACTTCGGCTCCACCTCTGGGGTTCTGAATGACCAGCAGGTTACATGGTTTGCAACTAATTGGAGAGAGAACTTGTCTCGTGGGAACAGGAATCGGACACTATTCAAGACAAGTAAAGGAATGCTGGGGCTTGGCCATGTGGGTATTGAGGTTGGAGATATCGTCTGTCTAATCTGGGGCGTGAGCTCGCCCATCGTCTTGCGACAGCGGCGCGATGGAGGTTTCTACTTTTGCGGGGATGCCTACGTCGATGGGATCATGCAAGGCGAGTATCTTGAAAATAGTCCTGTCGAAGAGGAGTTCTGTGTCTACTAGACCTTTCATACTTGAGACATTAATCTCATAGAAATACGGCTTGGGGACTTAAATGAAGCTGCGCTAAAACTGGAGCAAGGAAGAAGTTGACATACTTGACTACGTTCCCCATTCTAGAAGCTTACGCCATACCTCAAGCAATTCGTGATCTGAGGTCTCTATTTAAGCACCAGTAGTGTTAATTTTGGCCGTTTACTGGTAACTTATTCCAAGTTTAGGCCTATAGTACTGGTGAATCCTGAGACGCATTGCCTTCGCCCGCCACATTACCAGTAAGTGGGCCTCGTACTGATTACTGGCATCTCCATGCCACTATTTGGGTCTTCGAGTTCGTGACCAGTACTATGTTGCATAAGGGGCATAGTACACCAACAATCTTGATCATTAAAGTCGTCTCATGATTAAAAGGTTCGCCTTCTCGAAACGTTTCTATCCTTAGTCAGCAAATTAACACGCTGCTAGTACATGCAGTAGCAGACAGAGGTAACATGAAGTAAGAGGTCGTAAAGTAGATCCTAGTAGCAGAAAGGCAATAGAACAAGTAATAATATTTGCTTTTCCTCATAAGCTTTTCTCTGCTAGCAGTAGCGCTAGATTACCGATTATTCAGTAGTGGAGACGTAATACTAGTAGCGAGATGAATAGATAGGCATGCTTGATTAAGTCTTTACATACTCGTAGAAGGGCCCAATTGATCATCGTAGGGTCACAGGGTAGTCAATACCAGGCTGATATCCGCTATTAGTAGACCTTGGATCATACAAGATTAATGGTTATCCCGTGAGCATTTCTCTACTAGTAGAAGAAAGCCCCTAGGTGTAATGAGAATTTTATAACTCCAGGAATATTTGACTATCCTTATAAACTTCCCTTTGCTAGTAGCAGAACTAGATTACTCTGCGACCCTTTTTAGGAACAAAGATAACAGCTTACGGAGGTGAGCACATTAGATGGCTACTAGTAGCAGATGTTCAATGCATTAAAGCAGATGGCATTACTATTTGGCTGCTTCAGCAGTATATCTGCAATGGTATTCAAGGATTATGAGAGTTCTATCGACTTGAAAACAAAAGAATCCATTCATCAGCTGCCTTTCTGTCTCCGTTTCGTTCACCGTACGCATTGGACGACGTGGCAGATTTTTCGTGGACGACGGGAAGCGGCTCGCTTCTATTGCTTCTCATTTCCACCTCAGGCCTGGCCGTCTAACTGGGTGTACTTGCGCGACCGGGAGTTGTACCCAATAAACCGGAGAGATGATATGAGTAGTATGAGGGATCTTGTATGAGGCCAACTAAGTCGTATCGTCGGCAGTAAGATCAAAACTGCTCAGCTGGCAGATGGCCTCAAAATGCATCTCCATGTTCATCGCTTTGCTGCGAGCGAATGACGGTCCAAAAAAGACTCACCGACGGTAATGCTGTCTCAAGCTGTCAATCAATTGATAGCATGTGCCTCTTTTGCCCAATTACGTTAGTCACTAGTCGGTGCAGCGAACAGTCTAGAACACCTTAAAAAAGGCGAAGCCGAAAATAATACGACATGACTCGGGAAGGGTTTAGCATCTGTATGCATGTCGACCTTTTTGTTTTGAAGGGCTCGAGGATTGTCTCACATGACCGTATCCCGGAGGTCGAGTCCTTATCACTTTCCCATCTCAACACGATCCGTATAGGGCTGTGAGAGCGATAAAGTTGTGCCCGATGGCTAGCGAAAGAGTAAGTGGTTGGTATGGTAATCTAACGGTTGCTGTTGATTGGCATTCTGTTATTGAAGTGGCCGGTATGCCATTTTCAAACCGGCATTGGACCGTCATTATTACCCCACACTCCACGGTGATGCGGCTCGAAGAATTCCGGCCCGGAAATGTATGTAACAAGTGACAGCCAAGAATTAGCTTCTAGTGTGGTAAAGAGTGCTGTAAGATCCCAAGCGAGCCGTCGTTGCGTTCTTCGAGAACAAGACCAGAAGATATCAGAATGCCACGTCGATGATCTAGAAAAAGTCCAAATGCCGTGTCAATGATCACGTTGACGCCCATTCCGCCCTTGCTCGACAATTGACAGGATGATGGTTGGTGATAGATAACAATAAACCCCGCTCGCAAGCGGCTGGGATTTACCGCATGCCGATCAAGGTTGCGTCACGATACCGGGGCACCGAACATCGGGGCACGGACTCGAAAGTCCGGTATCTCGAGCAAGCGAAATGCGGAGATAAAAGAACATCAGGATGCGGGGAAAGATAATCCTGGCCTAGAGCATGATAGGAAATAGTAATACAACTACCGCGGATGGGTTACTACCAGGTGATGCGTCAGAACAGTCTAGGATATGCATCACTTATCGATGTGACCCGGGGTTGACGGCATGGAACCGTTCGAGAACGGAACAAACTCCATGGTCCACTTGGCGTCCCCATCCAATCTTGTCTTGTAATCTTTATTTTGTCGCCGGAAACTAGAGTACGATTCCTTATCACCCGATCACATGACCGGTTGCTTAGCGGTAATCCGCCTATCTTTGGCTCATCGTGGCGTTTACCATGAGGACAATCGTCAGCTGGTCAAGTGCCAATGACACGCGTATGAATATATAGATATGCTTTTCCATCCCGCTAGAAAAATAAAGTCTCAGTCCAACTTATCACCAAGAAGTTATCTCTCGCACACACCGCAAACATGCTGACACTTGGTGCTCTCGTGCTCTTCGCCATAGCGACTGTCATCGCTCTCATCGCAAAAAAGGCCCTCTCTAAACCCCAAAAGGAAAGCCTTATCTCAAGAGCCATCCCCGCCGCGGCACCCCTCACACAACCTCTACCGTCAACATGGTACAAGTCTGACGACATTTATGAACTTGAACGACGAGCCATCTTCTCCAAGAAATGGATTCTTCTTACTCACAAGATGCGCTTCGAGCAAACTGGCTCATGGATCCGCTACGCTGAAGCTGGTTTTGATTTCTTCCTCATCCGTAACGCTGAGGGTGCTATCCGCGGTTTCCACAACATCTGCCGTCATCGAGCTTTTCCCGTCGTTGTCAAGGACAATGGTCAGAACAACGTCCTGTCTTGCAAGTACCACGGCTGGTCCTACGGTATGAACGGACAGCTTGCCAAGGCTCCTCTGTACCAAGATCTTCCTGGCTTTGACCGATCCAAGAACGGTCTTTTCCCTCTTCATGTTCACGTCGATGACAAGGGTTTTGTTTGGATCAACATGGATGCTAAGGCCCAGCCTGAGATTGCCTGGAATGAGAACACAGCTCGCTACAGCTCTTTCAACCTTGAGGATTACAAGTTCGACCATGTTAAGCAGGATACCAGCAGCTTCAACTGGAAGACTCTTGCCGACAAGACCAACGCCAACAGCAACGGTGCTACTGAGGTTCAGGAGAAGGGTACCAACCTCGTCAGCGACTTTTACTTCCCCAACGCCGCCATGACTATCTCGTAAGTATTCATCTCAAATCAATTCTACAAACAAATACTAACCATCACAGCCCTCACTTCTTCTTCCTCTTGAGATGCGTCCCCACATCCGCCACCAAGTCTCAACTCCAATACGAAGTCTACCGCCACAAGAACGCCAGCAACGACGACTTCACCAAGGTCGAAGAGATCCTCCAGCAAATCGCCAGCGAACACGAGGCCCCCGCCGAGAAGAACCTCCGCGCGGGCGTCCTCGTCGACCAAACCCCTCTCCAGTTCCAGAACCAAGTGTACCAACTAGTCGAGCACCACCGCAAGCTGGAAGGTGTCGCTGGCCGAGAAATCCGACCTGCTCAACAAATCCTCGACAAGTCAGCCACCAAGACCGAGCAAGACGAAAGTCTCTTTTCATCCTGCTCTGGCCTCTCTTGTGATAAGATTGGAAAGGATCTTTCATGGTAAATTCGGAAGTTTGTAAAATAGAAAGTCAAAGGCGTATTGAAAGCATGTTGGTCTAGCATACTGGGGTTACAAACGGCATAGAAGTGTTTTGAATTTTAATGGGGAGCGTCTGCTGGATGAGAACCCGAGTTTAATAGTATACTATTGACAGCAATTTATGATGTTTATGAGCATTTGCAACTGTTCCATGTCTGACCGCCTTGACTTGTGATTGTGTCGAATGCATGATTAAATCTGTTATGACGTGGACTCTTATAAGGCGCAATCGCATGTGTTTACTATGCATTGAGGGTATGTAGTAGGAGTATGCAGTGGCTAGTCACAGAGAGGGAGAACGTGTTGTGGTATCTCAATTCAGTTTTCACCCGACCACCTCGACTATCATCAATCATTACCAAATTCCGTCCTACCAACCAAACCTCAATCCTTATCCTTGTCCTTGTCCTTTTTAGAGAAAGACCATGATTTCGATTTCGATTTCAAATTAGAAAAGAAACCCCCCTTCTTCTTCTCATCCTCATGCCTCTCCATCTCCCTCTCCGTATCAAGCTGCGTGGTATTCTGATCCATCACATTCTGCGCAAAATTGACCGTATTCGGCTTCTCCTGTCCTCCTGCGTCTAGCTCTTGCTGCTGCTGCTGTTGAGCCTCCTCGTCGCCCTCAAATAAGTCCATGATCTTTCCTTTACCAAAGATTCGGTCGTAGACGGCTGCTGTCGTGCCGAATTCTTTGTGGCCGCCGACTTTGATGGCGTCGAGGAGTTGGAGGACGTATGTTTGGCAGTTGTTTGTGATGAGGTTGTAGGTTGGTTGTCTTTCTCTGATGCTTTGGATGACGGATTCGCCTTAAAAAGAATTAGTATGGAAGAAGAGAGGAAGTGAATGAGATGCTTACCAGCTCTTCTCAGTGCATCGTCATTGAATCGCGTCTGACCAACTTCAAAGGTGCGCCACTCGTCTCGATCAACCTTGGCATTCGTATAAATAACATCGAAATTCTCATCCTGTAAAATCATCAGTATCTGCCCTCTCAAGTTGCCAGTAAGTAAACTCACCATCCACAGCTGATGAGCATAGTCGCCAACCAGAACAGCCCAATGTTGGGTCGGATCCGGATACTTGTTAATCTTTTCTGTAATCATTTTCCCCAACCCAGTCTCCTCCGCAAACCACTTCCCTGCGAACCCACCAACAGGATGCCATCCAACTTCAACCGGTCTCGGCGGTCCATTGACGATAGGTTCCGTGACAGGGACAATGTTGGGCTGACCACCCAGACCCACAGCGTGCTTGAGAGCTAGTTCGCCTTTGTTCAGGTTCTTTTTCCTGCCGATCAGTCAGTATTCCAGCCGCGAAGGATGCATCGTCAAGGTTAAAGAAGTATGACGTTATGCAGAAATAGCGCATACATGAATTCCCCGACCTTGTCCCTCTTCCGTTCCCTTTCTTCCTCTGAATCACCCATAACGCCTGAAAGAGAGTAATAGTGAACGTAGTGCTGATGGTTTCGAAAGTTTAATTGATGAGAGGAGGAAACGTGTGGAGGTTTTTAGTGAGGCCTCGCACTGTCAGCTCAGCTGATTCACGTGAGGTGAGGCTGCGCATTCACCTTGGCGCTTGTTTTTTATCGGCAGTCACTTTCCGGCTAAACCAATCAAGGCCAAGATTTAGTGTCACAAAGATTAAGATCGATGAAAAATTGTTATTTATATGGGTCATATACGATTCGGCCTATTGCAATTTCTGTAGTAACTAAATAAATATCATGGACTGTTTCGAGATTCTCCAGCCTTCATAGACCGGTGGGTTATCATACAAGATTAACAACAGCAACAGCAATCATCGCAGCAATCGTCATCACGACGACTGTCGTAGTATCCTCTTCGATATCCATTTACCGCACCATTATTATATGCCTGCCTTCGAGCTGCGTATTGCATCTGTGGGTTTGGTCTATATGCCTGTCTTGGAGCATAACCTCTGGGGTAGTATGCTGCCTGAGGTCGCCTATTAGATAGAACGATCGATCAGCAAGAAAAGCCAGCATCGGAGACATAGCGTTAGGTAATTTTACCGAGGTGCATTTGCGTAGTAAGGCATGGTGTCTGGTGAAATATCTCAGAGTGATTAAATGCAGCGTCGACGATATGCGAGATCTTTGCGCAAGGAACAGATTAGAAAGACCAAGAGTCTTGGGGAAATGATGGACATGGAGTGCTATAAGTAGCCGATGAGTAAAAAGAAGGGTGGGCTGCTTATGCACTTCTCACGTAGAGGTGGTCGACGTGGCTCGAGTGATAAGGCTCTGGTGCCCATGAACATGAATCATTCGTTACTTTGTGGTTGTCAAGTGAGGTTGAGTGGGTGTTAAGAACCAGGCTGTAGACTTCGCAAAGTCACAACAACTGCAGTCATTATGAGCGAAATACATATCAACGCAATAATATGAACAAAAGACGAGGGACAGATTATATGCTATTCGGCAAGAAAATGGTACTGTACGTATCAAAACACTCAAAGAAGCATAAGAACCATTAAAACAGAACTGAAAGCCCAATACCCAACATGTGACTGACTGGCAGAGTTGGCCTGTTCGGATGTACCACTAGATGTCGAAGTCGCCTCTCCCTCATCCGACGTCGCAGTTGCAGTCTGACTCGTCTCTGTGCTAGTACCAGTGCTACTAGGCTTTCCGCCGTCTTCAATGACAGAATCAAGACTAATATTGTTAGCCAAGTGCTTGCATCGACTTTGGAGGAAGGCATACATGTGGATGAGACCGTTGTTGGTAAGAACATTCGCCTCAATGACTTTGGCATTGTTAAAGAAGATGTCTTCACCGCGGATACTGACACGGACTTTGGTTTTGTTTAGTGTCCCGATGACCTGGCCGTCACGAAGGTAGTTGGAGTATGTGACTTCATCCAGAGTATGAGCCCTGTTGGGTCACGTTAGCATATGGGTTACGGTAGGGTTATTGACGTACAATATTGCTCCTCCCAGGTCCTGCTTTGATAGTTTAACATCCGGATTTCCTGCATTCTTAAAAGCTTCAGTCGATGGTGCTAAACAAGTAACGTTCTTGGAATGATCAAGAGCCTTCCAAAGTTGCGCTTTGATCAAAGCGGCGTCTAGGGCGTCAAGTCTCGGATCTTTGATAGTGTGAACGGTGTTGGAGCAAGATCTAGGCGGGGATAGAACCCTGAGTGTGGCAGTTAGTATTGAGAGATAAGATCCGACACGGTAATTACTTACTTATCAACAACCTGGAATGAATTGACATCTTTAGCTCCCCAAGATCCATCCACGGCAGTCATCTTGATATCTTGCGCCAAACCCGCCCGTAGCATCACATTCGGTCCACCCATATCATCCTTCGGCTGTCGCTTATCCTTCCCATCTCGTTTCAACGCAAAGATGACTTGACCACTGGCTTCCTTGCCAAACTGACTCTGGATCTGAGGACCAGCACTTCTGTTATTGAACAGCGTGTCCTGCAACAGAGTAGGAATCGACAAGCCTCGGTCGCCTTCAAAGTCCGAAGAAACCAGCGAGGCGTCAAGGATGTGATATGAGAAGAAGATTTGGAGTTCTGTCTGGTTCAGCTCTGTTACGTCGAAAATACGGGATTCTTTGAGATAACTCTGGATGGCTGCATTGGTGGGAATTAGAACGGTAATGTTGCTGTCTCTGTTGTCTAGAGATGTGATGAGAGCCTGAGGGGAGGCAGTGAGTAGGGAGCGGAATAAAGAGAGGGATGAGTAGTTGGCGATTGCCCCGGCTAATTCTTCTGGTATGGTTTGGGCGACGGCAGCTGATGCGAAGGCCAGGGTCACCGCAGCCCGGATAAAAGTAAGGTTTCGCATTATGACTGTATTGTTTCACGGTGTGTAAGAAATATGGTACAGCGACATCAAGTTTCAAGTCGGGGTGAGCGAGCAGGGATGATGCCATGTTATAGTGATGGGGATTTAAGGCTGACCATCCATCCCTTTGGAACTGGCGCAGCCGAGATCCAAAAAGACCAGAGCCTGCTTCTCAATTGACGAATGACAACAAGATATTCAAGCCACAGGTGCAAGACAAACGAGGGGAATGTAACAGCAAAACATTCTTGGTAAGTAAGACAAGACGTAAATGTGGTGGGTATTAACGCCAAGCTGAAAAGTAGTCAACAGCCATCATTGCCCATCAGAAAATACGCTTAAGAAGTAACGGTGCTACCCTACGCAAAGTCTGGAGAAGAACGATGTGGCGTCGTCCGTTGCAGTACTAACCATTGTGGCGCCTTCTCCACGATCTGAAGCATCGTGGGGCTGAGCTAAGTGGCGCAGAATTAAAACGCCATTGTACGAGCAGCTCCGCATTGAGTCGGAATGCATTCTAGTGCCGTAGGGTGCCTGTGCCACGTGAGCTATCACTGAGTTTGGGTGAAAATTGTAAGATCAATTGAGACAAATCTGGACCAAACCTTAGAACAATCCAGACTGCGCTGAGCTGGGAAAAGCTTTGCAACCCGGTCCTTGGACCAGCCCAGTACCTGACAGTGCTGACATGGACTGAGAATGGGACAAGGCGTTCCCCATAAAAGATTGATTGCGACGATTACTATTGGACAATTCTCAAGACAAGCTACGGTACCTGCCGAGCAGTCTCATCAAGGAGGTAATTAATTGTGGATGGCAAGGCCAGATAAAGCGCTGACATGACCCCGATACTCGGAACATCACTTATTGCGAGATGCTTTGTGCTATGGAATGGTAGCACGCAGAGAAGAAGGGTCTTGTCATTTAAGGAAAGCATGGGGAACCCAAGTAACTTTATAGCAGGGGCAGACAATATTACCAGGGAGCGGAAGTTTGTTTTCAGCCATTCACCCATGCACCCAGGCGCTGTAAAATTCAGCTCAAGGGGACGAGAGCAGACAACCTGCGATAGCCAGCTCTGGAAAACGGAAGTGCGGCAATGGATGACTTAATATAATCACAACTACTCCAAGAACAGATGAATTCAGCGGGCGATTCAATTGATCTGCAAAGAAAAGGTACAAATCGGTAAGAAACGACGGATATTACTGTTGGGACGAACCCCGTAGGCGAAGAAACAAACCCACTTCAGTTCTAACCGATTTCGCGCTACCATTCAGGGGATTGTCAGTGCAAACGGTGATTAAGTCTTCAGCCTTGTCTTTTCGGGTTAGTACCTTCTGTCAATACTGTCTGAGCACCTCGTAAATCGACATTTCATTTGATCTCAGCTGTTCTAGCCGAATATCTAGAACCAACAGTTGTTTATCCAAGCTATGACGTCCAACTCCAGTTTCAGGTTTATTAGCACTCAACGTCTGATCCCACCACAGCTAGACGCTAGGACCGTCAATAGTTTGTGTTAGTCACGATTGTTTAACCCAATATTGAGTAGCTGAAAAGAATCATCAGCCCATTTTATGGATGTTTCTAAATTGAACACCTGAAAAGTGGACCGTTGTTTCGGTCTGGCAATTAAACCACTATGGAATTCTGATGATAAGTTTGTCTTGGCGACGGTAAGGCGAGTCAGCCACCAACTGTATGGACAGAAGCAACTCGTATCTTGTCGTCTCATATATAATGATCTACTGATCTGCATTGAATCAATCTTCAGCACACACTCATTCAGTCATTCTTTATTATTCATTCGTTCTTTACCAACTATGCAGTCGATCATTACCTTTGCAGGCTTAGCCTTTGCCAACCTTGCTGTTGCTGGCCCTTGCAAGCCCATCAAGCAGAGCACTGTCTCTTCTGATCTTGTTTCCACCACTTCGGCTGACGTTACCGTTGTAACCGTTGTTCCCGTCCCTGTCGAGTCTACCTCTGAGGCTGAGACTAGCACTTTTGCTGAGACCAGCACTTTCGCTACTGTTGTTATTCAGGAGACTAGCAGTGCTGCCATCGAGACCTCTGCTGAGACTACTGCTGAGGCTGATGCTACCACTACCACCGCTGAGATTGAGGCTGGTGTCACTACCATCACCGCCGAGGCTGAGGCTTCCACCTCTTCCGTCGATGTCGAATCCTCCGCTACCACCAGCTACGCTCCCCTCCCCACCGCCGACCAGTCCTGCGATAACGGCGGTCTCGACTACGCCATCTACAAGCACACCTTCTACAACTCCGACGCTCCTCACTTCTCCTCTTTCGACGCCACCTACTTCCACACTGCCACTCCCGAGTACGAGGGCATCACCGAGCGCATCGGTATCCAGCCCGGCACCGACTGGACCAAGCCCTTCACCATCTACGAGGGCAGCCCCGAGCAGATGTGGCAGTACAAGGCCGTCGACCACCGTGGTTTCCTCTTCGCCCCCGAGACCGGTACTTACAAGGTCACCGTCCCCAACTCTGACGAGATCACCCTCGTTTGGTTCGGCGACAAGGCTATCTCTGGCTGGACTCGTGCCAACGCCGATCTTGAGCAGGATTACCCTGGTGGCACTTCCCGATCTTTCGAGGTTGACCTTGAGGAGGGTACTTACACTCCTTTCCGTCTTCTCTGGGCTAACGCTCAGGGTGAGCTGAACTTTATCGCTGAGGTCCAGGCTCCTGGTGGTCAGGTCATTGTGAACGGTGATGGTGCTGATAACGCTTACCTCGTCCGTTATGCTTGTGACGGTACCACCCCTGAGTTCCCTGGCTACTGAGTCAAAACCTAATGTAGCATGTTGCTACCTTTATAGTATATACTATTCATTTTCTAAGCTAAATATTTCAATACTATAATATACCTACTGCAATTCAGTAGTCGCCCAAACCATGTTGCATTTAGACCCTTGCTTTGTGTAAATCTCATTCCGTTATCTTCCAAGAAGGACTCTCATGCTTGCACACAGATAAAGAGCACACTTTCTCAGTTTACAACACATTAAGCTATTATTGCAAGTGAGGAGTAAATTTGCCGAGCTTGACACAGCACGTGGAAATAGCAACACGTCGAGCGATAAGGTAACCTCAATTGGCACCTTGTGCATATCAATTGGTGCATGTATTCCACACCATTCCCAAGCTGGACCATCGGCGTGACTTGGAGTAGTATCCACCCACCACCGCAATATTGATGAACTTCCTATCTAGATCAAAGCCGGTATATTTCAACTCCAATATGCATGCTTCGTATTTATGCCCTGTTTAATTGTTGTGATGCGAATTGCATCTGTCGGCATTGGCCTTGAATTGAAGCAGTATTGCAACCCCACCAAGATCAATACTCTACATTTAGTAGATACGCCACGTAGAAGGCGTTCGACAGGTGACTTGAGCGGCTGGATTAGGTAAATGAGTCCGTCAAATGACGATCATGCCGACCTTTTGGTTTCTTCTTATCGAGCTGAAATGCCGTGGACTTTTATGGTTTTGTTTGCGATCTAATCTCAATCTATGATCTCGCCTATAAGTAGGTGGTTCTCCGATGTGCCTCTATGGTAGATGAAGCAAGCTCATTCTATGTGGCTGCCAAGGTGTAAAATCATGGCGAAAATGTCCTTCAAGCCTCTAAGCATCCTCTTGGCGTGTCTAACCTTGGGTACCTTCCTCATCCAATCTGCAACATGCCTTGCCGTCCACAATCAACCCAAAGGGACTCTCAATGACTTCACCAAGCGAGCCGACGGGATATACTCCCTCGGTGTTGGCAAAGCCGATATAACTGGCCCTGTCGTCGAGCTCAATCTCATGGGCTATGCCGAATTATCCCAGAAGGGAACTGGCCTGCGCCAAAGATTACACTCGCGAGCCTTCATCGTGGGCAACCCAGACAAGCCCAAAGAACGATTTGTGTATCTCGTCTTGGACACTCAATCCGGTGACACAGCTATTCGGAGAGGTATTCTGGAGGGCATCGCAGCTCTTGGATCAGAGTATGACGTTTATACTGCTGATAATGTCGCTGTTACTGGCACGCACTCTCACGCTGGACCAGCAGGGTGGAACAACTACCTCATGCCCCAGATCTCTGCGCTGGGCCTGAACCAACAATCTTATCAAGCCGTTGTTGATGGTGCTGTTCTATCAGTCAAGCGCGCTCATGAGAAGATCTCTAAAGGACGTCTTAGCGTTGGAAAGATACGTATAGACGATGTGACTATCAACAGAAGCCTCTTTGCGTATCAACGGAACCCTGCATCGGAGAGAGCAAAGTATGACGATGAGGTTGACAAGGAATTGACCATGCTCACCTTCACACGGGAACAAGATAAAAAGGTGACTGGAGTTTTGACTTGGCACTCAATACATGGAACAAGCCTGCATATGAACAACACTCTTGTCTCTGGTGACAACAAAGGTGTCAGCGCCTATCTTCTCGAGCAAGCTATCCAAGGCACCGAGGGAGCTGCTGAGGACTTTGTGGCCGGCTTCTCTCAAGCTGCGGTTGCGGACACAACACCCAACGTTGAAGGCGCCTGGTGTGAAGATGGGTCTGGAAAACAATGCGACTTCAAAGACTCAACCTGTGGCGGGAAGACAGAAACTTGCCATGGTAGAGGTCCTTTCTGGGGCTTGAACGATGGTGGCACAAAATCATGCTGGGAAATCGGTCGCCGCGTCTTCAAGCAAGCTGCCAAGTTGTATGATCAGATGAAAGATGGAGGTGGCACTGCAGTGACTGGAAACAGTGTTCTGGGCTACCATTCATTCCACGACATGTCCAACTTTACATTTGAGTTACCCAGCGGTAAAATCGTAAAGACATGCTCCGCAGCGTTCGGATATGCTTTCGCTGCTGGAACAACTGATGGACCTGGATACTTTGACTTCAAGCAGGGAGACTCTGGAAACCCAGATGCAAGTCCACTCTGGGGCATTGTATCCAAGTTCCTCCGCAATCCCACCAAAGAACAAGTCGCTTGTCAGCAACCCAAGACGATCCTCATCGACGCAGGCGAAATCACGCTACCTTATGCTTGGGCTCCCAACATCGTCGACGTCCAAATGCTTCGCGTCGGTAACTTCTTCATCATTGTTTCCGCGCCTGAACTCACGACCATGTCTTCAAGACGTTGGCGTAAGAGCATAAGCGATGAGATTGAAGGAAGAGGTGTAAACAAGCCTATCGTCGTCGCTGGTGGACCGGGAAATACTTACGCGCACTATGTTACTACACCTGAGGAGTATGATGCGCAAAGGTATGAAGGTGGGTCGACTGTTCATGGAAGAAACAGTCTTGATGCTTACATCAACTTGACGTCGACTTACGTCGGATATCTCTTGGGCGAGAAGGATGCCAAAAAGCCTCCATCCGGCCCTGAGGCACCAGACAATCGCAAGACCTCCCTCTCCCTTATCACAGGCGTTGTCTACGACAATCCCAAGTCCGGCTCTAAGTTCGGTAATGTCGTCAAAGATGTTCCCAAGTCAGAGTTTAAGATCGGAGACACCATCAACGCTACATTCGTAGGCGCCAATCCACGCAACAATCTACGTCTTGAATCTACTTTTGCCGCTGTTGAGAAGAAAGATGGGTCCAAGTGGACTCAAGTACGATCTGACGATGATTGGGATTTGGTGTTTGAGTGGAAGAGGGTTGATGGTCTGCTGGGGACTAGTGAGGTCACTATTTCCTGGGAAACAGGCTGGCAGGATGCGAAGAAGGTTGGAGCTGGGACCTATAGGATCAGTTATTATGGGGATAGTAAGGCGCCTATCACTGGGAGGATCAGTGCGTTTACTGGAAGGAGCAAGGAATTTGATGTTGTTTAGTCGAGCTGATGTTATTATAGATTGACTTTGACTACCAATCGCAAGCTGAATAAGAAGAGGCATGGTTCTTTTTTTCTTTCTAGTGCAGAAGCCTGGCAGGAAACGAGAGGCTTTTGCAAAGATGATTCGAGAACAGCATCATGAGTTAGACTCTCCTGCCCCAGGACTTCCCCAATGCTCGCATCTTGACTTATGGGTATAAATCAAGCATTACGCAATTCTTCAAACCACTGCCCGATATTCAGGATGTCATCGGCCATGAAAGAGGCCTGTTGAGAGACTGGACGACCTAGAGAGAAGGCTGTGAAAGCCGCCTGCTGATGTTTGTTGTACACTTGCTTGGTGGTCTAATTGTCAACGGTATAAGAGTCCTGTTTAGTTGTTAGAGGCCTATCTTTAACACGAATTAGTGTTTAAATCGCTCTCGCACTGCTGAAGGCAACGAAGCGAATATGAGCTTTGTTTGCTCTCAGCAATCGCCGTGCTGTTCTTTGGAACTCCCCACAGGGTCTCCGACTGGGCCAGTCTCGCTCTACAGGAAAACAGCTGGTACTGTAATCTTCCCCTGTAAACGCTAATTGAAAGCCACGTCCTAGGTCAATGCTGTTTGACATGGGGTACAATCGGGCGATAATTTAAGCATGAATCGGAAACTTAGTTCTGTCGGTGATTTTGTGGGTATACGCGTATCATTGTAAGTGGGCTTCACCGGTATCGGAACTCACGGAATGACCGACTTTTTGAACTGGGCAAAGAAAATGTCGGGGAGATATTTAGTATGTAGATTATCAAGAGGTTAATAAAAATCACATTAACGAAAGTACTTATTTGGTGCGAGCTGGCAGTTCCAGGGTCAAGTGGAGAAATAGTCTGAGAAACACTGAACATCACTCAGCGATTTGTATTATCATGTCAACAAAAACAGCAAAGACGGTGGGGAGTTCCATTGCACAAGCACGTAGGAACAGAAAGTATAACTTGCGATCGCCAATGTTTCTATTGTAGCACTGGGTATCTATAAAATTGGGTTAGTCTGACAAGTACTTTCTTGGCACATTCCCACTCTCCATTCTGGCTGGTCCCAGGGTCCAGGTTTATGTCACTGATGGTGGAGTTGGATCCCACAATTACCGAAGATCGATCCATGTATTAAGCCCCCTCAGCTAATACATTACTTGAATATAAGTCGCCGAGGGTAAGAACACGAAGCCTAGTATGCTTTAGCATAGAAAGGAGAAACTGAATGGTCTAATCAGGTGACGAACACACGTCTCGTAGCTATGAAAAGATGTGTATCTATTTCTATTAGTAAAGGTAAACAAGACTGAGCCTATCACCTTAGTCATCGTCGAGGCATATGTTGAAATTGTCAGTTTTAAACTTTATACAAAAAGGACTCTCGTATACTGTACAAGGCTTAGCAAACCAAAGTAGCACGAGGTCTGATCCCCTACATATGGACCGTAGAATCCCCGGGGAATCTCCGAAAATAAATGGTAACTAACCTTCCTAGTCTGGTCTAGTCTAACCTTTGGATAAAGGACGGTGTCTCGAGATACGAGTATAGGGTGACCCAAAGGAACCCTAGTGTAGATACGGAGACAACTCGCGGAAACTATCAAGCAGTGGGACCAAGCCACTTATAATTACAAAGGAAAAGATCCTCAGGCGGAAATTCTTCTTATATTTATACGAACTTACGCCTTCAACGAGACCCAGTAACTATAATAACTTATTGTGTCTCACATATACTATGTAGGTAGTATGAAAGTCATAGCTAAATGGTTGGACCTTGCCTTAGACCTCCAAGCGGTGGGTCCAAGCATAAGTGCACGGTATTATAGAACTTTCTAATCCAGTCTTTCTGCTGACGCTTTGGTATTCACTGATTGTCGGTGAAGACAAACATCTAACTGCAGTTCGGGGAGGAAACATATGCCGAAGACCCTTGATTTGACAGATCGTATAGTAACGTTTGAACTTTCCAGGGGCTATCTCGTAAAACCCCTAGGGCTCGACTGAGTGAGGAACCCCGTATGATTTACCCTGCATTTTCGTCCAATGGTCCGATGTAGCTCCACTTGATTGATATAGTTGAAGCTTAATTTTAAGCCTATTACAATACATTGCTTAATTCTATGGATATGGGCACATAGGCGGGACCATTCCGTTGCATGGTTCCTGAAACTTTATATCCGGAAGCCATACAGGAGCCCTGTACGACTCACGGGCTCTCCGAGGAGGATACAATTTACCTCCGTTTCTGTCAGCGTCTAACTTAGTTGATTCTTCCACCAACCGGATAATAATTTCCAACTCTGAGTGTTGGAGTTGAGCGGTAAACGCTTTTACGACATTAGCACTTGTGTTAGTCGAATAGACATGAAGATCAAGAGCTGAGCTGTTTATAAAAAGGGCCATTGAGCCGTGCCTTTTCGAAAAATCATCCTCAGTCACTCAACCACTCGGTCAATCACTCCAGCCAACACTACATCTCGCTACTACGAAACTTTCAAACAATTGTAAAATGCATTTCACTCAGGCTCTCGCTCCTCTGGCTTTCGCCACCGCTGCCTTCGGCCAAAACCTCAACATTCCCGCCCGAAACGGTGCTATTCAAGTCCTCACAGGACCTAGAACACTGTCCGGTGCCAACAATGACTTCAATAACCAGGAGTTTGAGCTTAACCGCCCTTGTGACACTGATGAAGACCTTGGCAGTGACGGTGCCGTTTTCATTCTCAACGACGGTGCCACTCTCAGCAATGTCATCATTGGAGTGAACCAACTTGAAGGTGTTCACTGCAAGGGCAAATGTACTCTCAAGAACGTTTGGTTCCGAGATGTATGTGAAGGTAAGCTTGATATTGACGTCCCACTGTTGTTCCTTGACTGATTGATATTTCAGATGCTATTTCCATCCTTGGCAACGGTGATGCCCTGATCGAGGGTGGTGGTGCTCAGGAGGCTAAGGATAAGGTCATCCAGCACAATGGCAAGGGTACTGTCACTATCAAGGGCTTTACTGTCGTCAACGCCGGCAAGCTCTACCGAGGATGTGGCGACTGCACCGACAACGGTGGCCCTCGAAACGTCATTGTCCAGAACGTCAAAGCCAGGGGTGTTTCTAACCTTGTTGGCATCAACTCTAACTACGGCGATACTGCCAATATCTCTGGTACCTGCGGAAGTGGCGTCAAGAAGGTCTGTCAGGAGTTCAAGGGCGTCAAGAAGGGTGATGGTAAGAGTGAAGAGGTTAGCACCACTGCCAACTGCAAGGGCCAGAGTTCTCTGCCTGCCTGTTAAATGCTTGATTGCATCTGGGCATAAACTTGTATAGTGATGGTGAAAGGAGAGTAGCGCTTATCGCACAGGCTCTCAACTACCTTTTCGAGAATAAGGTATCATCTAGAAAGTTTAGAAAAGCTAGAGAGGGGTATAGAATTGGTGAGATATTAAATACGATTGAGTATCAATAATGAAGTGTGTTTATTTAACCGTATCTTTCGAAATACATCTATCATTCTTGCCTAATAGACTGCTAAGTCAAATGCCTACTGCAATTAAATGATTGAGAAAGTTGATGTTCTCTACACATTAGTTGTCTTCAACATTGTGAAGCCTTCACAATTGCAACATTATAGATACAAGGTTTATTACGTACACTAATCCACTATTTTGATTATACAGGAAGACAAAAGACCTTTCATACTTTTATTCCGGCTAGCTTTGTTTCCAGTTTCTAATGCAGCTCTATCATTCTGACACCATGTTCCGTCTCCTTACCCCGATAATACCCCTCGAATGAGCCCTGATAACTGCCAAGGACTTCTTCAGGTAAACTCGACCCAGTGTTCTCCCACTTCGAGACCTGTCCAACAACACTACAGGTCTTACCCCCATCAACCGACCTTATCAGGAAGGGAACCGAAAGACCTTGAAACACACAAATCGCATCTCCAGCAGCAGCAGAACTGTCATCGTGTAGAAGACTTCCTCCCGTTCCATCCTGCAAAACAAAACTGCTGCACCCAATCAGGTTATGCTGAATAATAGGATCCGTGACCATTCCAAAAGCTCCTTCAAGTTGCTGTGCAGTACCATATCTTGTACCAAGAGCTGAGATCGGCTGACCATGTACCATGCATGTGTATGTAAGCATGATCCTCTGCAAGATAGAGGGATCTTGGACTAATCGTTCCTCGGTATATAGATCTGCAAAATGGTGTTTGAGCCACTCAAGCATCACTTCCATGCGAGTCACCTGTCTTATCGCTGCGACAGGACTGATTATATCCTCATCGTATTGCAAAAAGGCAGATGGAGGCATGATACCAGTTTCGGTGCCTGGCTTGACAGGGCTGCTGACAGAAACACATTGTCCAAGAATGATAGCCGGGAGCGTAAGAGTGTTTCCATCAGGCGATAGATGAAAATGCCCGCCGAGAGTATTCCCGAGATTGGCTCTCGCCGTCCAACTGTTCCGGATATCCGGCGTCCAAGATGGTACACCTTCAAAGCCGCCCACTGTACCCAAGTTCAAAGCCCGGATGTCATTTGTCTCCTTAAGGATGAAAACGGCAAGGTCGTGGCACAGGTTTTCCAAAGACTTGGTATAATCTGGCTGTATGGCTTTCGGTAGAGGATCGCAAGCCAAGAGGCCAATCAGCGCATATAGACGGTCATGAGCAACGGTAGCTTCAAGTTCAGTCGCTTCGCTCAGTAGCTTGAAGACATCAAGAGCACACTGTTTCTCCTTGCCAATCTCGCCTTGGTTGCCTGGACCTCTTTCTCGCAATATCTTTTTGTACATGACCTCGAGCGCTTTGAACCTCACAGGGTTCTCGGCCATGAATGAGTAGAGAAGCTGTCCATCCTCAGAAGGGTTCAGCATTAGAACCCACGTTTTGAAGAATATATCGTATCCAAGCTCATATTCCCCGCAGAGCAAGATCGGTGGTTTCTCGGCTAGAACAGCTTCTTGGAGGATCCAAATACGTCGGAACCATGGACGATGACCGATGCTTTTCAAAGCTTTGCGAACCAGCACAACTTGAGCTGCAGTTTCCTTATCCGACTTTACCAGCTTCATGAACGCCTTGATTCGATCATCTTCCGCAAGATCTTCGTTTTCCTGTGATTTGAAGTCCTCCAATTTCTCAGCCAATTTGCATATTGCCTCCTCATCTTCAATCTCGACAGGCCCTAGCCAAGCCAACACATGCTGACATTTCCCGTAGATATCCGACATGCGGGGAACTTGCACCGACTTCTCGACATTATCATTCTGATTGATGCAAATTGCATCGACCCAAAAAAATGCCTTATCTTCGGAACCGTCGGTGAATGAGTGACGCCTGTATTCAAAGAGAGCGTTGTACAAATTTCTCGTAATGTTGAAAGGTTGTCCGTTCAGGAGAATCACAGCAGGGTTTTCTTGAGCACCCCAGACGTAGGATAAAGCCCAAAATGTTTGGTTTGTGGGGTTTTCAACGGTGTGGAGTTCAACGCTGATCAAGTCGGAAGTATCAGGTTGGACTTGAAGGAGACGGATCTCATCGGACTTGAGAGGTTGGTATGGAAAGGGTTTGTTGAGTTCTGAGTCCATTGTGATATGATGTTGAATCAGGAAAGGTTACAATAGGTGTCACTTGGGCTTCCATGACTGCTAGTCCTACCTGCAGGCGCTGATCAGTGCCTAATCGAGCGCTTGCTGGAACGAGCCCCACCAAGTAGTCTTGGGTATTTACTGCAATTAGCCTGAAGAATGCAGCGTGTGAGAATCCCACTCTCTTAGCGCAAGTTACCACATTTATTTATCAGTGTCAATAGTCTGTTGATGGCGGACCCGAAATATGTATATCGTGATCATCCGTAGTTTAGACATAAACATCTTTCGTAATCGAGAATCAAGTCTTATGGTTCAATCGCACAATTGACCGTTGAACCGCTCTTTCACTTGAATGTCTGGCGTGCGTCGAGACATGGGAGATAAAGTGCTGAAGACCTTGGTTTGGGCCTATATCTCGGTTAGCTTACGACCAGAAATTCAAGCATGCTTCAAATGAGTCTCTGCAACTAATGGATATCTATGTAAACAACTAAATTACAATTTCAAAGCGTCCTGACTGGAATGCTTGCGCTATACGCGCCTGCGAAAGGCATTCCCTTGAATACGATGTTTCAGGATGGTTATAGCCCAGGACTCTTTGCTGCCTCTCGATGATATCCTTAAGCAAAGCCACCGCCTCATCTGCTCTGCCGCATTGTTTCCACATGTTGGCGAGGCCGGTCGAGGACATCAATACGTTTGGGTGATTGGCACCCAGCTGATCCGTTGCCGCCCTTACCGATTGAACCATGAGTGGCTCCGCTTCCTCATATTTCCCCAGTCTCCCAAGTACTATCGCTGAATTACTTATGTGTCCTAGAGCGATCGGGTGTTTCCCCCCCATTACCTTATTGCTTAGCTGTATCAATTCAGTACAAACTTCTCTCGCTCCCTCCCAGTCACCTTGTCCCATATGTACTATCGAGAGTTGCCGCATAGTTTCCAGCGTCGTAGTATGTCCTCGTCCTAATATCCTCCTCCTGGCCACCAGAACATCTGTGACCATCTCTCTTGCCTCCTCCCATTTCCCCTGGTCAATCAGGATGCTGGCCATGCTCCCCATAGCGTCTAGAGCGCCCTCATCATCCTCCCCGCCGATGTCCTTCAAGCGTTGAATCGCCTGTACCGTAATGGCCTCTGCCTCCACCCATCTTTTTTGTTTCTGATACAGTACCCCCAGTTCTACCATTAACGATTGAGTTTCGCTATGATTATCGCCAAACACCTTCTTGTATCCTTCCAGGGCTCGTAACATGGGCTCTTCTGCCTCGTCCAATCGCCCTTGGATGATGGACAGTGACGCCAAGGACGCTGAAGCTTTCAATGTGTTTCCATTCTCTTCACCAAAAACCCTCTTTGTTGCTTCGAACTTCTGCATTGCCAAATCTTCCGCTTCCTTATACCGCCCTTGAGCACGATATGAGCTTGATAGGTCAGACATCGCACGCAGGGCAAGTGCATCTACCTCTCCAAGAACCTTCTTTCCCATTTGCACCACTTTTACCAATAACCGGTCTGCTTCTTCATATCGACACAAATCTAGGTAGATACGTCCGACTAGGTCCAGGGCGAGTCTCGTCTGGTAGTGTTTTCGACCAAAAACCTTTTCCGTCAAAATCAATAACTCATCTGCGTGCTTCGAAGCCTCCGCCCACCGTCTTTCGGCGTGGAGAAAGGTCCCGATTTTAATTAAAAGAAGAGCTTTCGCCTCCAAATATTCCATTGATCCACTGACGTCGTTTTTGAGTACCGCGTAAGCATGAGTAAGGAGCTTACTGCACTTCGCTCGAGTTTTGTCAGAGGTATCAGGATAGAACTCTAACATCACGTGGAGGGCATACCTAGCCCATGAATCGTAGTTTCCCCATGGCGAGGCGGCACTCAACAGCACTGTCGATTGCTTGGTCAGTGGAGCTATCCGTTTGACTGTTTTGAACCATTCCCCCAAGGAAAACTGAACTCGATGACACATCCCTGCTGACTGCTCTGTCAGAGAAGAAGTCTGCTGGGTTGCCTTAAGCCATTCTTTCATGGAGAGCTGAACTAGCCGATGCATTCTCACCGACTCCTTGTCAATCTCCACTCTCACAAGGGAGAAGTCCATTAGAACAGTCAAGTGTTGATCGAGATACGCTGGGTCTTCGTGTCCCTCTCGCAGGAAGCTTATCGGAATACCTTCTCTGTCAAACATGCTCATCAAAGCCAGAAGATTTGCGGCGCTCCGATTAGTCTCCCGGATTTGTAAAAAGGACATCTGCCAAGTTGCAATGACGGCATGACGCATGCTGTTATCTCGCCTGATGTCCTTGTACTTCCCTTTTCCCAGGACATTAACCAGGTGGGTCTCACTCTCTTTGAATCTTCTGAGGTAATCTGACATGGTCATAAGGGCACTTGCTTTGATGTAAGCCGCTGCGTGAGTGATTGCCAGGGGGATATACTCCAACGCTTGGACAAGTTCTTTTGCATCATCATGATTGGACTCGTCAAGCGATACTGTCGTGTTGAGTAGTGCCAGGGCATCATCTTCATCCATTGGTTCCACTTGAAGAATATGACTTTCTAATCCCACTAGGTCCTTGGCTACTGTTCTGTTCCTTGAGGTAATAAGGATCCGTCCATTTGTGGTTTGAGGGAGGAACCTTTCAAATGGTCTTTCTGGATCAAAAAAGGGTTTATCGTCGTCGAGATTGTCGAGAATCATCAGCCATTGTCCGTTTCTCTCGTCACTCAGCCAATTGCATACAACCGGGAGGATATCGACCTTTGGGTCATCACGCCCTGATATTTCGACCTTGTCCGCGATGGCTCTGTAGGCTTCCTCAAATCGTGAAGTGTTTGCTGCGTGTACCCAGAAGACCCAGGTTTGTGGTGAGGACACCCTCAATCTGTACGCATATTCGATGGCAATCTGAGATTTCCTAGAAGGTGATGTTAGAAGGAGCTTCCACTTGGTTCTGGAATGTTGAGCACTCACCCTACACCACCTAGTCCGATGATAGCCACACGGCAGTGTGCATCATCATCTGCCTCGTTAAGATCGAAGATATTGGTGATTATACCCTCACGGCCCACGAACTGGGGGTCCCTTTGAAATGGGATCATAACAGACGGTTTCAATACATTTATAGCTACTGCTTTGTAGATGTGTTAGCTTAATGACTTGTCTAGTCATACATCTCTGTCTATGCAATTCTATGGTAAAATACCGAGCTACTCACCAAAGCGAGCCGCAATCACTTGTGGGGCTTCCTTTTCAAATTGCCTGAGCTTTTCTAACGCACTTGTATAGGTCTTGCTAGTCCTGCTGTCGAACTTGACAATCATCGAGTGATCACCATCAACTGGAATCTTCTCTTCCACAGAGTCCGGTAGCTGAAGTAGTGCTGAGTCTGTGCCCACCACAGTGATGAAGCAGCCCGTTCTTTCCCAACGTTTAGTCTCATCATTCTGTAATAGTCAGTAAACTATATCGATCTAGTTTGCTTTGGATAACCCTACAAATTTAAGCCGCTTAGTCTGATTTGTCTCGTAAAAGCTGATGACCTTGCGATTATGGATAAGATTCTTAAAATCTTCAAGCTGATATGCCAACAGATCGGACTTTTCTTTAATCTCCTGTAGTAGTGCGCTCCTCGGATGATTTGTTTCACCAGCTACTATCTTTTGGATATCATCCACCACGAGCCCTTTATGCGGGATTCCGAAGAGGAGCATTCCATACGTGGCCTTGTGAAATGCGGCTATCGTCGGGTGGCCGTCTTCGTTCGCCTGGGCTGCCTTGATCAGACACTGTGTTGTTAGTTGTTACTTGGCATTAACCCTGAAAAATACAGGTGATGACTTACATGAGCAAGAATGATCCCGCCAAAGCTGTGAGCGATAAAGAACAGGGGGCGCTGCCTAGCCTAGAGAGCCGTTTGGTTAGAATATTTATCGACCAGACCATAAGATTACTTACCTCGTCAGAACTTCGAACCTTCTTTAGCTCCTCCATCAACTCTCTTCCATAGTCCATGATCCTGCTAGTCCCATGACTCGACAGCTTCGTGTTGTATCCATAGATCATGATACGGCAGAACGGTAAGTCTTTCGACAAGAAGTCACGTAGCCACATCCGTCCAAGGTTGCCTTTGCCTCTCCATGACCCGTATGCATGCCCATCGAGACCGGTGATCGCGATGATACTCAAGAAAAAGAAAGCAGATTAGTGAGCGTCTTCTCATGATGGAAAAGTGTTGCTTACTCTGCTGTGATCTTTTTATTCGGATCCGGCGTGTACAATTGCGTAAACCCAAAGAACTGGCTATCAAAGGTGATATCTTTGTCGCCCATCTCCATTTGCCAATCCTTTAATGGTTCAGCCACTAGCTCATGCAAGAAACCAGGAATACCGTCGTGAAACTCTACCAGTGCCACCCTTTGCAAGTCATCGTTGCAAGAGGGCACGATAGCTGTAGTAAAACGAAGTTTGCCTTCATCGTCTGATAGATTCTCGTTAATCGTGGCCCTCAAGGCTATGTTCAGCTCTTCGTCAGACCGATCCGCTTGTAATCCTGTCACGCGAAAGACAGGGCCTTTGTTCTTGCTGACCATGTCGGAGTTAAGACGGGTGAACCAGGTGGTCTATTCCTAGAATTGGTATTGAAAGCCGAATATGGCCTTGAATGAGAACAATTTAGCTAAGACTCAAATTCATACATTTATCTTTATAATGGTTGTGAAATCGTGGTGGGAAGAGAGAGTGATAAAGATAAGAAAATAAAGAGGAAGTAGAAACATGGGACCGACCGCTGGGCAATTCAATTTGGATGTTAGAGTCCCCCTTTGCGGACATCTTCAGACGTTTCAACGTCAACCTTAAATAACTGGAAGCTGAACCGTGGGCTGTCAACTGACCTGCCTGTACAATTGGAATTTGTTTCTTCGTAGCCAGTCATCCAGGATGAGGCCTTTGAGGCAACCCAGTGGCTGACGCGTCAGCATATCAGTCGCCAAGATACTCACTGAGGGTGAAGGGGATCAACCACGAGGATGCTCCGATTGGACCACAGGTATGCGGCTTAGGCGCTGACCTTCGCCCGACCGACAAGCGATTCACCGTTGGACTGGTGGTTTCTCTACCCCCCTCAACCGGACGAAGTAAGCGCTGACCTTCGCCCGGCCGACAAGCGATTCACCGTTAGACTGGTGTTTTCTCTACCTCTCAACCGGGCGAAGTAAGTGAGGCGTTTAGTTCTACCATTGAAGGGGTCCTGAGCACTTGAAGCTGACATGGCACGAAACGATAAACCTTTACTTTGATTGAATTCCAAAATAAACTTCTAGCAAATACCGAAGAATCCGCACCCATCCCCCCAATCCAGATGAATAAGACGGTTAGTCAGCGGGGAACAGCGACTTTACACCTTGGCTGATGCTGACATTCACCAGCTTGAGCCCCCATTCTCTTCCCATAATACCCTCGTGCACAATGTCCGACATGCATCGCCGTTCTTGGGCATTGGTAAAGACACGCAGAAACATCTCAAAACCGATCTTTGCACGCCTCGACTGAACGAAGTCCACCCTTGTCTATGGCTTGCTGGCCTTCCACGGCCAGCCAGAGCTCTCCATCGCCAGAGACTACTGCAGCGAAATATTTACCCCACCGAGAACCCAGATGAACATCTTGTGTGGCATGACTCATCCATTTTCATCAAACCCTTGCCCGAGTACCTCCTCGATTATGACTTCTGGGAACAGGAGTTGTGCAGCGATAAAGTGTTGCATAAAAGCGCGTATGGCTTTCTCATATCCTATGTCTGGCTTGTAAGACACAAGAGTGACCTGCGAGTCGCGATCGAAACGGGATTACTGCCAGCCGATATCAAGTGGAATGACTGGGCTACATTCGTCACCGGTCTCAACATACCCACAGACAATACTACGTCATATGAGATGAGCCGACGCTACCGATATGGAGAACTGCGCCTTTCTCGTCTCAACACCCTTTATCGTCTCGGACTAGCCGGTTTCTCCCTTCACAATGTCGTATACGGTTTCATGTCTGGGTCTGTCCGTTACAAGACCTTCTTCGAACGGAACTTCAGCTGGATCCTCGGTGTCTTTGTCTACATCACAGTCGTTCTATCATCTATGCAAGTAGCATTGGCTACAGGGAGATTTGGCACCGACGATGCCTTTCAACAGTTCTCCTACGGAATAGCTCTTCTGTCTATAGCGTTTGTATTTACAGCTACGGCAGCTATGCTGCTTGTATGGTGGTCACTCTTCTGGTTCCATCTGCTTTCTACGAGATGGTACTACAAGGAAGTGGCTTCAAAACGGAGGCAGGATAGAATGGGTGGTTGACAGGTTAATAATAGCTCAAGCCTCCTTTACCCTTGCGGTAGACACTCACAGCATTGTTAGCACCGGTGGATCCTCCTCCTCAAGTTTACCGAGACTAAATTGGATTACTGAAACCACAACATACCCAGTGACTAAATTAGCAGGACTTAATAAGACCTGAAGCCGTTCAATCGATTAAAGACTCACACATAGGTAGCAAGGCAAAATCGGAAGTTTTTCTACAATCCTGTAAGTTCAATGTTAACTCTTTCAGAGAACGACACCATATTGCAAGCTTCCATCGATGTAGGCAGGTACATATTATAACATCAAACTAACCTAGAGAGAGCTAAAGTGGCATAACACAAGAAGTGAGTTATCACATGAGCTATTTATCCCGTCCTCAAAATCGCAACTGCCGAACTTTTCATCAGTCTTTTGAACCCACGTGCTACCTGAACCTCGATAAAAGCGTGTGATTTCCCCTGCCAAGCCCTCCATCACAGTACCATTTTCATGGATCTAAAACGACAACCGGTAGTCCCGTTATCTGTCATACATCGCCTATATCGTCTAGTCTGCAAAGAGCAGAGCTGATATCGAACCAAGCCCCGCTAACACCAACTAGGAAGGTCTACCACCCCTGCACTGCAACCACCCACCTGACGAGTTATTCCCACCACTTTACCACCGTTCCACGCCTTTCCTTATTGGATCGGCGGTATTGCCGTGGCCCGTCTTGACAGGTTTAAGGGTCCTGAGTGGCTGAGGGGTGTAGAAAGACTTGGCAAAAGACAGATTTAACCAGCCACTTGAATGGTCAAGATGTGTGGAGAATTGGTTGAATATTTCTGTCACTAGAGCTGCAGATCCTAAGTATTCTGACATCTCAAGAACCGGCCCCCTATAGGGCGTTCTCGTTATAGACTTGTAACTTATGCTATACCTGACATTATGGATTGATTGGTAGCCAAGTCACCGTTTTGATGAACTCTATTTCGTATCCACTGGTCTTGAAGCTGTTATATCTTCAAGATGTCGCTGTCGTGATGTTGTGTTCTTCACTCCTAATCAGCCATTCATTCATTCAGCACTTCGTTCATTTTCATCATGAGGACCTCGTTCTCGTCCATTCTTTTCAGCCTTTGGCTGCTTTGCCTAACTGTTTCTGCTGCACCTGAGTTTCGTACTTCTATTGATGAATCATGTGGTTGCACTGTCAAGTACATTGTTGTCGAGATGCCTCCTCAAACGGCGTCTACTACGGTGAAGACTGTTACTACTGAGATCGCTGCTGCTGCTCAGAAGACCGAGTCTGCCAAGGCGAAGCCTACCTTCACTCGTTCCAAGTCATCTCAAACTACTATCCATGCCTCTTCTACGGCTCACCAGAACACTACCGCTACTTTTATTCCCAAGACTCCCAAGAAGGTTGACTGCAGTAACCCTGAGAATGCGGTTCCTAAGAAGAAGATTGTCATGTCCTACGGCGATCTTACCGATGACGAGGAGACTGTTGACAACACACCCAAGTCTCAGAAACCGTCTGACAAGCCCTCCAACGGAACCATCTCCGCCTTCAACGCACCCAAGAACACCACCGTCAACAATGGTCCAAAGGGTTCCATTGATATGGATCTCGTCATGAACCACCCGGCTGTCGTCTTGGACTACATTGATGCTATTACCTCAGTGGACTGCTCATCCGACTCTATAGAAGTCAAGTTCGGCAAGTCGCATGCCTTCAACAACGCTGTCAAGACATGGCTCGATACTTTCATTCTTATCACTGGCAACATGGGTAACTGCAAGGCCGCCAATGGTCAGGCATTCTATGTCGTCGATCGCGTCACGGCCGATAAGGGTCAGAAGTCTATTACTTGTCATGTCTCGGAACAGAAGCTTGAAGACATCGCTGGTATGTACCTCACTAACAATTATGAGCAACACTAACCTTTCACAGAAACATGCGAAATGTCCTTCAACTCTATCCCCGCTTCCAAGCTACGAAAGCGTCTCAACCTGAACCCCAGTCTCTCCCTTGACTTTGGCACTGGCCTTGAGAAGGACACTGTTCTGTTTGCCGAAGAGCCTTTTGTGAACATCAGGGCTGAGCAGGCAGAGTTCTCATCCACCGTCTCGTTCTCTGGTCGCGCCAAGTACAACTTCTGGAAGTTCAAGGTCAGTCATCACCATGTCTCAGTAACTACATCCCCACTAACATCAATAGATGGAACATCTCTACTTCGATCTCGACACCCGTTTCAACGCCGACGTCGCGCTGTCTGCCGATGTAGCAGCCGCTTGGTCCCGCTCGATTCTTTACGATCCCGATACCCTCTCATTCACCGTTGTCGAAGTTCCCGGCATTCTCTCCCTCGGTCCAGGAATTGGGTTCGCTGTAGGAGTAGACGTCGATACCTCAGCCGCAGTGTCCGCCCACGTCGGCGCAGGAATTTCCATCCCAGCAGGAAACGTCCATCTCGATGCGCTCGACGGCAGCAAGAACAGCGCTACAGGCTGGGAACCACAATACACTTCCTACGCCAATATCAGCGAGAGTGTGGAAGTAGGCTTGAACGCACGTGCATCGGTTACCGTTCAACTTACATTTAAGTTGCTTGGTGGTCTTGTTGATCTTAGCAGTGGACTTACTGCTACGCCTGGCATCTTGAACAAGTTTAGCTTGAGTGCGGTTCAGGAGGGTCATGCTTCTAATGATGGTGTGGGAGGATCTGTGCATACTCCTCCTGGCGAATGTGGTATGTCGCTCAAGTCTGACTTTGTGTTTGATCTTGATGGATTTGCTACGAGATGGGCCAAGGGTAACTTGTACCATGTTGAGGTTCCGATTACGGATATGTGTTATGCCTTTTAGAGATCTGCTCTGTGAACAGAGTTGTTAATATCTTTATTTTTTCTTAATGTATTATATAATGACATCTCTCGCAAGGAAAATTGTGAATGCGCATCTTGGTACTGTGTTGTCAGGTTGAAATTTCCATCTCGCTTATAAAACTGTTGGTCGTTTGTTGCAGGTAACTCTTGGCACCTGCTTCGCGACTGATGACAGGATAGACGCATGTTCGCCGACGGACTTTAAGAATATGATTTGATAAAATTCCATCTTGGTACTGTGCTGCTCTCAACCGTGCAGTGTAACATATCGGTGGTAGATTATATGTAACATGCGTTTAGAATGCATCTTTCCAATTATGCTGGTGAACTTTTTCATCGGGCAATCTTATCAATCTCACTCTTCAGTTAACCGATCATCACGTCTTTTAGCAGGGGTAAATGCTCTTCACTGGGATGTTGGACCATATGCTGGTTGTTAATCTCGGGCCTAGACCACAACGGTGGAGAAACCTCGTGCCATTCATGATACAGTTTACAGGCACAGCACGGATCAGCCACATCCTAAATAGGTCCCTCGTGCTTTTTGAGTTTCAACAGGCCGGGCTATCGCCGAGAGCTTTGGCCAGAGAAGGTTAGCCTTACCGCTGGGGCCGCTTTAATTTTGTGTTGTTCTTGGGTGATATTTCCTGACCACAATAAACTCATGTCATCCTTTGGATATAAATATCATTGAAGACTTTGTGATGGTGGTGAACAATGCGTATTGCGGGAATTCAGGTTGCAACTACGCGACCCGCTATGGTTCATTAAGTGTATGGGTCTTTTCTCTGACTTTGACACGTCGTCGCGTAACCAGCGCGTCGGCTCACAAGACACAGATTTGATGGTATGACTACCCTGTAGATGTAACACAGGAAATCAATATAAAACATAGCTGTTGATTTCTGTTGATTAGTACAGATAGCATAGATGTTTGGTTGCTACTCTCTAGGTCTTTGATCGCATTGAATAGTTTAACTACACAAGTTTCATTGCGTGAAGGTGGATGAGGAAATGGCTGACTTCCCACATTTTTGCAATTGGTTTTTGTCTTGAATGAAACAGCTTTTGCGATTTTCTGGAGATTGTCTTATCGCTCGATAAGATAAGATAAGTCTCTCAGTGATTCGCAAATAGAGCTCGCTTAGAAATTCGTATATCCGCTTTATTGTCTTCTTCACCAGCCAATAACTTAGCGCTGTGCTAGTACTTGACAGTTCCATCAGTCGCTTTCGGTCGTTGGACTTGAAAGATATACGTGTAAGATTAAAAACGGCCTTTACTCCCACTGTTTCCACTGTTTCCACTGAGGAGTGACTGATCAGGCTGCAATCCACATCATGCCCCATTGGGCGAGTAAGCCGCCAGTTGATCCTCCGTAAATGCCACTCTAAACCGTTTAATACGAATTTTCTCGGCTAGGGCTGACTGCTGGTTGCACGTTACAATAGCTACGTTACCATTTTAAGCAGGTAAGATCCAACAGTGAAATGAGTCACACGGTCAGACCTCTCGTCAATTAAAAGGATAAAAGGATCTCTACTGTCGCCATAATCTCGGCTCTACCAAGATAATTTCTCATTCATTTTTGTAATCATGGGTTGCAGTTCCTCAACCCCAGTCGGCGACGACACACGCGCCCCTCGACCAGCCAAACAAAACGTCGATCCAGAAAAACTCGAAATACCTGAAGTAACGTGGGAGAAAGATGAAGGATGGTCCCATTGGATTTGTGCCAAGGAGCAGCAATTGATTGAATCTGGGCGACACAGTGAGCTGCCTTGGCTTTATCAAGAACTCATGTTCAATGGTGCTCGGGCATATCTCGCCACAAGATATCCTGAATGCGACGGCAATGGGACGATTGAAGACCTGGGCGATTGCCATATTTGCATGGGTGCAGGCGCTTGTTCAGGAAATGACAAGTGCAAGTCGCCTACAAAGACTTTTATGGTCCTGGACGCGTCTTTTACTGGTATCATTCATTCTCTGGCTCTGGTGGTAGCAAAGCCCCCG
The DNA here is from genome assembly GCA_004367055.1 of Fusarium sp. NRRL 66335. Taxonomy (NCBI): domain Eukaryota; kingdom Fungi; phylum Ascomycota; class Sordariomycetes; order Hypocreales; family Nectriaceae; genus Fusarium; species Fusarium sp. NRRL 66335. Next base: position 102,956 of record QHHG01000183.1, read on the forward strand.
CAAAAACCCACACAGGACGACCAATCTTGGCTGGTTCCAGGCAGCGAGCTTGACAGCGACGAAATAGCCGGTGCAAAACATACTGTGCTGCAAAAACTCGCTATCATGAGAGCCCAAAGCATAAACCTCAAGCATGCGCTGATAAACATCTTTATCGGCGCCGATCTCATAACATGCCGTTTCGACGCTTCACCCAAACCGCCAACCATAAATCCCTGCAACGAGGTATGGCCACAATTATTGACAGATACGTTGGAGAGTATGCGAAAAGACACTAAGAAAGCACCGAATGCATTTCGAGGTCTTTTTACCCCGTGTTGGTTTCGACAGACTGTTCGAGCCGCCACTAATGGATTTGAGGGAAGTACGGTTTGGGATGAAGGATCTTTGCCTTTTAAACTTGCCAATGGGAAGATGTATCATGAACCAACGAGGATTCTTGTTACAAGGGTTTATGAGAACATGATTGAGAGAGTTGAGGAGATCCCATTTACTGCGACGCCGCCGCCGTTTCCCGGCCAGGCGGACGAAGAGTCTGAGTCAGTGACACTAGTACGGAAGGCTGACCCAACCAAAGAGCCCGGTGGTATCGTTAGGATTGCCTTGATCATCGGCATTAGCAAATCTGTCGTTTGGCCAAAGGTTGGAGACTACATCAAGACTTCAATAATGCGGGCTGGTGAAAAGGCTGTGATGGAGTATGCAGCTGGTCTACATGCCAGGGGAGTACTGGAACGCTGCACCATTCGCGTTTATATGGGTACCGACGAAACAGTCTTTAAATTCGTCGGCGATCCAAGAAGTCTCTTCCCCGAAGTCAGAGCACTTCCTGGTCCGCATGATCTGGCGATACAAGCCGACCCAACTACCCAGAACTCCACGCTAGACGGAAGTCTAGAGAGAGATTTCAACTTGAAGATCTCAATTCTCCCGAAGCACGATCTCATGGGCTCCGAGAGTCAATTCCAAGCCGTCAAGAAATACGTGGCCGAAAAAGCCAAGACCAGATCATCAGACGAATTACGAGAACAGCTGGCAATGGTCGCTCATATGTCAGCACAAATGTTTCTCACCAATAACTTTCCCGAATGCGACATCTCAGACGAGGGTCCCTTCCCAATCATCCACCCCGATGGAAGCCAGACTTTAGATATGGAGACTCGTCTCATGGTAGCGCGAAATGACAAAAAGGAAGTCGTGGCAGCTATGAACATTGTTCCTTACCCCGGCCCTGAAGCCAGTCTCTTTAGCGATAAGAATTGGTTGGATACGCCTGAGATGAAGGAGGCTGATGATAGACTGCTTCGGTTGTTGACGAAGTGGTATGCTGAAGGGAAGGTTTCCAAGGTTGATTGTATGGCGCAGACGCTGATGGTTAAGGATGCGACGATTTATAAGTTTGTTGATGGGGAGAGATTTGAGGATTATAGTGAGGAGAGGATGAAGCAGTTTACATGGGAATGAGCAACGCGGCTTATGATTAATTGACCAGTAGTAATATGTTAATAGCTAGTAATGGATATTTGAAGTGTATGGTCTTGTAGATTTTACTCAACGTCAGTGTTAGTGAACCCTGGCTCTCTTGAAAACTGTTCAGTAGATTTTGTTACCTAATCATGCCGTGAGCTGACAACCTAAGCTTCTGTAAGCTTCTGTTTGAGGCATTTGTTGGTCCAGCGTCAACAAGGGTTAGGATCAATTCACACGACATGTGATGATCGACTGATTGATAAAATTCAGTCCCCACACACTCTTACGGTATTGACGGCAAGACAATGCATAGAGGATATTCGTAAAGGCGTACTCGACAAAAAGACACAGTCAACATTGCTGGTTGAGAACCTTGTTAGATAGCTGTGACCTGGTAATATCCCGTACGATGGGAATCAAAGAAAGAAGACCTGCTTGTAATATCGCATGGTTAGCAAACTCAAAGACTTACCTCTAGTAACATATGTTTCGGCAAAATCGGCACTCTTCCTTGCTACCCAAAATCACCATGAAGTGACACACGGAGCGTGCATGTGCATCGGGGCTTGGTCGAGCTTACAAGGGTCACAGAGCAGCTGTTTCTACACATGTTGGGTCTACCATGAATACTTGTCGTGCCAAAGAGGTCATGGTGTTAGCTTCACCAAGGCCTCCGCTATTTGGTAAGTATATAAAGCGTCATGTGTAAAGCAGTGTTGTCAGTTCTTCAACCAGTTCTTCAACCATCGCTTTCTTTACCATAGACACTGCCAAGTTTCAATCGGCTCCAAATACAACTCCTGACACTCAAGTTTGCAAGATGAAGTTTGGTATGATCTCCATTACATCTCTAAGGAGCTGAACTATTGCTGAGTACTCAACCACAGCTCTTTCAATCCTCACAGCTGCCTTCGCAAGCACTCTCGCCGGAGCAGAATACACAGTCGAAATCCCCAAGGACGCTGTCTGGATCACTAGCTGGGACGAATTCCACGCCGAAGCGCCCAAATTCGACCAGTACCTTGACGAGAAATACGGCGGCTTTGTCCTTGAGGTGGACAACAAGATTGTTCTCGCAACTGACGAGGAAATGACCAAAAGTCTTCATGACTTTTTTAGTAAGATGGAAGCGAAGGACGGTGCTGAAGATGAGGGAGACCAGACCCCCAAAAAGCGCGACGGGGATCTTTTTGCACTCCGGAGACGCAAGGATAAGTGCTCCCATGCCGGCTGCTTTAACCATTCCCTTTGCACCACTTATACGGGTTGCCATTATTGTCTCAAATATGGGTCTCAAATCTACAAGCGTGGTTGGTGCATTTGAAAGAGGGTGCAGAGAAGTAGCTCAGTAAAAGGTGGAAGAACGATTTGTTGAATAAGGCTCTGCGGATATCTTCCGATGTGTCACCGTTACAACCTTTGTAGTCTCAGCTTAATCGGTCCTAATGCAGGGCTTTCACATGTTTGTGAGCTGTCTGCGTCATTTGTTGGTCCAGTGATTCACAAGGATCAGGCCAACTAGCGTGATGTGTCACCATCAACTGATTGATAAGAGGCACTCCCTCCACCCATCCCTGTTCCGTAAACAACCTGGAATTTCCAACCAAACAACCCGTACCGGCGCTTAAAATAATGCCACAACCAACGCTTGGAGAGAAAGGGCCAGTGGAGCCACAAAGCTGCTGCTCAAACGAAGGCATCGAATACAAAGATCTCTCGCCAGAGCAAAAAGAAGTCAGCGACATCCTCCGCCGCATGGAATGCGATCCTTACGCAATGGCCTACACACACCTCGGTGATGACGGAGTCATTCGCCAAATCGATGCCGATAACAACATTCTTCACGCCGAGCCTTTACGTCCAGCTTTGATCAAGGGATTCCTGGATCGTCTACCCTACGACGAGGAGGTAGAGAAGACCTTCCAGGGCGTGGACGGGACTAAAGTGCCTAAGGAGCAGTGGTATAACCCCCCAGAGGGTATCATCCCACCGCCGGCCCCTGAAGAGATCAGGAAGGAGAGTCTGGAGCTTTTGGAGAAGAACAAAGAGAAGGTTGATAGGATCAGGCAGAACTTGAAGGATGGCGTTTACGAGGAGCGACGGGTTGTCTTGGTATCGGATCATAAGATTCTCTAGGTGCAGCAGAATATAAACATATACCAGCGGGAGGCAGTAGCTTAAGACACTCTCTACGTAAAGTTGCTTGTACTCCATATAAAAAAGGTTTAAAACTCAGCAGATTAAAAAGAATGTCTGCTTAAAATAAGAATCCAGGTTGTGAGAAATATACGGACTGATCGTATTTCTACATTAGTTAGAACTTTTATTGGGGGCGTGGAGGTAATTGCTCTCTCTAGCAATGCTTTCTATCTTGTTAAAAACTGGGCTCGTTAATTCTATAACTCTGGAATTACAAGACCCATTGCTTCAATAGTTGCGAAATCAGGAAACATGCACTGGGTTAGGATGGCGTTAACGTCCGCATTTTCATACTCGTCGCTAGGTCTTAATTAGTTGCACGCAAAATTTAGTACTAATGGCATCAAACTGCCACATTTGAGGAAAAATATACCTTGCGTCTGTTCCGCGTCCATAGCTGTTGACGGTGTTAAAAGTCCATGCTACTGGAGGAGCTGACCCAGTAGTTTCTTCAACATGTTCATCTTGGTCATCTGTTATTTCCACATCAACTATATCTCTCCCTGAGGGCGTGACGGGCTCCGATGTACGGGACCTGGAGTTGATCATCTCTCGAGCTCTTGAGAATAGCCGATACAATATCTCAGCGCCAAAATATGTCATCTTGATTTCACTCACTACCATCATGCAAAGGTCAAGCTGATGGCAGCCTAGGCGTCGAACCAACCCCCGCGGCGATACAGAATGCAGCAGATGGACCTGCAACGTTGGTATGAGAGCAATGCAACTATCGATAGTGAGCAAAGTGCATTAAAAGATTTGATGAATGTTTTCGATTTGTTCTTACATCAATGACTGAGAAAGCCTGATCGTGTCTCCTGTGATCATTTCTCCCAAAACATTATTTGTATTCATGGCTGCGGTGGTTGCTTTTCTTTTTACACTCGACAGCCAATCTTGTGATCTTTCGTCGTCGGAGTCCACAAGTTGATCATCAAGATTTGGCAAAAGAAATGGGCGAAACAGGGTTAGAAGTGTAGACCTACTCAATCGTCAATAATGATACCCTCTGCCACGTGGTGGGGATTCCTACTCGAAAAATAATTCAAAATGATGGATGTGAAGAGTAAGAACAGGATGGGTGGCTGTAGCTTTTATATGATGCAGATGCTCGTAATGTCCTCTTATCTCGCGTTCCAGATCATGAACTTCCAAAGGGGTAAGAAGCGTCCGTTTGGCAAGGTGCTGGACAGCAAGTATCCTCGACAGAGTGCTAGTAACAGAGAGCAACTCATTCCACAACAAGAACAGATCGTCTGAATCCTCTGGGATGTATTGTCGACGTTGAGACTCTGTCAGCCCAGAATACAAGCTCTTGGAAGCATCGACATCGGGCTTTGGCGTATCAGAATGCGCCAAGTCGATCCGCATCGGTCTCCCCATGCCAACTGATAACCACGCTTCTCGGAAGAAGCATGACCACCATAGATGTTTCCATAAATTCTGATCGATGGATGAGCTATACAGAGGGTTGTTAACGCTGGCATCAGGCTGACGATGTAATCCTACAGTCTGGCAAAGGCCGATAGCGATGCCGTTCCAGTGCCATGGTCCAAGTCTGTCTTCTGTATCTGCGTACCAGAAGCCCATTAACAGCACAGCTTGTATAAGTGCAATTTTGGACCTTTCGTGATCTGCGTCGTATAGCGCCTCCATGTAAGAGTTAGAGTTGGCCATGAGTTGGACAAAAGGGATTCGTACCTTGGAACGCGAGAACATTGCCCTTTTCATGTCCTTTCGTGACTCGTAGCCAGCCGCTTGCACGGTCGTCATGTCGGCAAACTGCTTGATGAAAGATTAGCGAACTTGGCGTTGATGCATCTTAAGGGAAGCAGTTCTTTACTGACGTTCGAAGCTGAGAGGAAGATGCTCCAGAGAAGATGAAGGGAAACGCCATTCTGTTCCGAACTTTCAAAGGCTTTCAGAAATGAAGAGGTATGCATAACAGGAAAAAAGGGGTGGACGTAATGGAAGTACACTTCAACAAGTCTTTGTTGGACGTCGAAAGCTGGTAAGTCGAAGCATCCTCGCTTCTTCAAATAATCAAGCGTCTCAGAGTCGATACTGGTCGAGTTTAGGGCCTTGACGACAAAGTGACCACTTTTGCCTGGACGTTCTGGTTCGCAAAGATCGGCGACGAGAGCAACGCCTTGAATGTCACCTTAGAAGAGGGTCAGAATCTCGCAAGCCCTTGGCATCGTAATTAATGGTACCGACCATAAACTGGTGAACAAGCTGCTTGGGCTTGGGGGTTCGCTGTGTAAACTTCCTGAGCTTGGGAGTGGTGGTCGAAGTGACCAATAAATGGACGGTAGATATGCTCGTCAAGGCTGGTCCCCTCCTGGGCGACGGACCCAGCGTCACTCGGCGTCCGCGGTAAATTCTGACCTCTCCGTGGTCTAGCAGCCCTCCGAGGTCGGTAAAGAGCATCCATCAGTGAACTGTTAGGCCTAGTGGAAAAAACCCGAGACTTACCTGTGAGGCTGCCTCGAGCGTTCTTGGCAGTCAACGTTGTCTAACGAACAGTTCGTGCAGGGGATCCCAGTCTGTGGAATGCTGCAGCGAACTTTGCGAGCGTGACAAGCATGGCAAGCTGCGGCTGCTCGTTTTCGGGATCCAGAAAGGGCCTCATTGGATCCTGAAGAAGGCGGCATCTTGACTACGGATGTCGATGGTGAAAGTTGGTAAAGATGGGGACACGACGTAAAGAAGACCAAATATAGTAATATTTACCTCGGCAGAATTTGGAATGCTCTAACGCCGAGGTGGCATGATTGATCTGACTAGACGATCGGAGCTAGATATGTACAGTGGGGCCTCGAACAGGGATCGAGAGACCATTTATTTCATGGATGTGTAAGATCATCCTCGTCCCCCGATTTCAGAAGCAGACCTTCTCAAAGTCGGTGTTTCTTGGCACCAGAGACAACCTTGCCTATCTCCTCCTGTGGGGTTCCTTCACAGAAACGCTCAAGGCCATGGAACGTCTCCAGTGGCGCCATCTCGTCCTGCTCACGCACGATCCGGCGTCGCATCAGTGCCTTTGTTCCTAGCAAACTCGAGCCCACCAGATGAGAGCTAAAGGTCAGGCGCATGTATTCCAGCACCTGGGCTCTGAAGTTGTTCTTGTCCTTGAAGACGTGGTTGATAAAGCCAACTTGAACAAGCTCGCTGGCAGGGATCTTTCGGCCCAGGATCAAAGCTTCGTTGGCCTTGCCGGGTCCCATCCTATGCGCGAACGCAACGCTGGCACCGCCTTCAGCAACTATACCTAGTGAGCTAAATGGCGTCATAATATATGCATCAGGAACTGCGTAGATGAAGTCTGAGTGGGAAATGAGGGCGGCCGAAAGTCCGAGCACAGGTCCGTTTAATGCAGTCACAAGGATTTTAGAGTGACTGTAAAAGGCCCTCGCAACATCCAAGTTGTTGTTGACGAGCTTAGGAAGCCAATAGGGTCGGGACAACATCTCATCCATCGACGGAGGACTGTCTTTCAAATCGGCACCACTTGTGGAAGCGGGTTAGGTTGCCTGGTCTCACTGGAGGGGGTGAAGGCTGACTTACGCGGAGAAGAAGGGCCCCTCTCCGATCAGAAGAGTGACGTAAACATGTTTGTTCGCGTCTGCCTCCCTGAGAAGACCCGCTAGGTGAGAGAGTGAGCTCTGTGTCAGAGAGTTGAACTTTTTCGGGTTGTTCAGTGTGATGATGGCAAAATTGCCTTCGTAGTCGATGCGAACGAGGTTCTGGTCAGACATTGTGTGTAACGGATAGATAGAGTGTTATCGAAGTTAGGAAGCGGAGTCTAAAGCATGTGCTTGGCGATAGGAAAGGCAGACCCGGTGATGGCTCAGCGATGTAATATATAAGTAGTTCTCGTTAATTCCCATTCTCCTCGGCAAGCTACTACCTCGCGGTAATCTTCCTCATCCCTCTTTATCAGAAAAGCTACCTCGGGAATTTTGTCCTAACTATGCCTCGGTTATTTTGATCCCCTCGGCGTATTTATGCACTGTATTCAGGAAAACTGATTTGTCGGATGAACTCGTCATGAAAAGATGGCACTGGTTGATCGCAGCGGGACTAGGCATCTTTGCGAAGTCTCTGCCCTTCGTACGGCATGTAAGTGTTGCTGACAAGCCTAGTTTCAGATGTCATCATTTTGCCGCGGCAGGCTGTGCGGTGTTCCAAGCGTACCGGAGCTACCATTTGACGAAGTCTGCCGCGGCGGATGGAACCTGCAGCGTTTCTTGTGGTCTCTGCACCTAGCTAGTAGACTTAGTACCGTAGCCCTGTTCTGAAGAGCTTTCAGTGTACGCTACGTCGCTTCGAGAACACGCAACATTTCCAAGCTAACCATAATCCTGCTACTGATTTCATCGTCCCATCTTCTTTCGTTTACTGACTGCTTCTCTTGGACAGATTAGACGGACTTGCTCTGAAGTAGTACTCTACAGGAGTATCAAAACCAACTAGAAATCCAACAGAACGAGAGGGCGTTTATTGCGATGTCCAGGGAATTGTTCTTAATATCTTAGAAGAAAGTAGATCACACCAAAGTGTGCATTATATTGTGAACTGCCTAAACGCCTAGCTGCTGATCGAATTTTCCCCTTCTAATGCCAGCTAAAAAACATAAGATAACTCCTTTATAGCTTCTAAGGCTAGTAGTCCCTTATTTCTCCTTTAGGGTAATCTAGAAATTTAGCACTTTTAATAGCCTATAAGGGTTATTTCTTCTAAAGGATACCTTAGATTCTTACTTAGTAAGAACTATATACTCCCTTACTAAATCTAGGTTATAAGCTTATAGGTTATTACTATAAGTAACTATATAAGTAAAATAAAAGATCTTTATATAGACCTTTAAGTTAAGCTTATTATTTAAGTTA